>JABFPB010000006.1:0-101795 GCA_022817645.1 Ceratoteleas bidentatus
GATACCAGACTTTCCCCCTATCAATGTTCTCCCCAAACAAACCCCGTGATTAAAATCTTGTCAAATTTTTGTTTATGAATTGGTCAGGGGTGCTTAGCGTTCCGTGCGTTCCGCCGAGTGTATTAACTTTTGGAATTAGGCGTGTTTTCGGGGTCGGATAAATTGCCGGGTCGTTGTCGCGGTCATCGCATTTAACTGCGACGCCGCGTAATTGTTGGAATACTGAGCGCGCGCGAAAGAGAAGACAGGCGTGATAACGAGCGGGCTGGCGGCGTTCTGCGGCCGAGACAAGAGCCATGGCAATGGCCATTAGGGGTCTCTAGTCTTCCGCCAGTAGCTCACTAAATTTCGCCTCCTTGCGCCGCGCCACCTTTCGCCTCGTAAATTAATGGCCGAGGCCGCGCGTTTATTGCAAAATCAACGAAAGCTCTCTTCGGCGCCGCACCGCCCCCCCCCTTCCCAACTCGACCCCCGGGGTCGCCAACGAGTAATTGCACTTTTTTGCCGTCGCCCGGCTCGTTACGACGACGCACAAGTCCCGCGAAATTTACGAGATAAACTTGTTTCTGTTTTTGGGAGACGTTTAAGGGAGGGGGGGAATTTACCAGGGGTCGGGGGTGAAAAAGTGAGAAAACGCGAAGAATAATTTCGGCTCAAGTGATGAAAGGTAAGGGGCCAGAGTTTTGGAATTCAGTTGCTGAAGATCATTGAGACAAAAGTGGTTTCCAGCTGAGTACAAAAAAAGCCGTTTCTTCAGAGAATGGAAAATGACCTGAAAAGGTACAAATGCCCAATGTAAACCGTTGAGTTCCAACAGACATAATGAAAACTAAATCCCCTTTTCCAGCGATCCGCGTTTTCCAGTTGCTGCGGATTTATGCAGTTTAGTTCGTCATAACCGCGGAAGAGGGAAAAACTCCTCCGCACAACTACTCTATAAGTATGATTTACGACTCGCAATGCACTTGCAACGGTATCGCGTACAATAAAATGAGCTTTATTGCGTTTATAAATCATTATTCTTAACATAATGCGAAACTGTTTATTACGCTCGTGGTTTATAATTGGCACAAAGTCGCTGCGTAAAAGTAAAGCGCGCTTAAAATTTCGTCACTCGAGTAACGAAGTTCGCGCGCTCGGAAATAATTGAATCCATTTACGTGTGTTACTTTTTGCCTCTTTTTCGACACCTCTGTGCGGCCTAATTCGCAGCAGTGCGATGTGTCTCGTATCGCAAAAATGCACGGATGAACAACGAATCTGTTTGGCAAAGTGGCGTTAAGTAGCAGAGCGATAGGCCCGAGAGATGTTTCCACTAACATTCTCGGCTCAGACGTCGTGGATCGTTTACGACCCAAATTTAAAGCGACTCGCGGACTGGTTTATATCGCGCGTATTTGACAAAAGATATGAGAGCTGATTTGAGACTAATTGGAAACATCAGAGGGCGCCGCAGCTGTAAAGTGTAAAACATAAATTACGTCAGTTCTTTTGACGGAAAGCTTGTTTGGACAAAAAGACCCCCTTGTCGCCGATACATTGAAACACTCAAAGCGTTTTCGGGTTGTTATTGTTATTTTTCTGTTGATGATAGTGTACATATAGGATTATAATTGGGTGTAAACAGTAAAGGATTTCTTTGACAAAGTATGGAAAATTACAAACATGGAAACTCTTACAAATTTCGAAGTCCAATTAAAATTGGAACAATCGTTGTATTGCTGAAAGAGTTATTAATCAATGTATTTATGCATTTATAAAACTAACTCGAAGAAAATTTCCCTCAAATTTCGAAGTGAACCGACAAATGATGTATTAAAATTTGTTTGAATTGCTGTAAATTGTGCCATACAGTAATCATGACGTATCGCTTCCCAGTTGCGACTGATTATTGTAACTTCATACTTTATGCTTTGTAATTTACTATACCATCTTAAAAAAATTGAGTCGAAGTCACAAAACTGGTTTCAACGAAGACACGATTCATCTTGAACACTATGTGGTGTGGTAAAATTTACTGTACATGTATCAAATTTTAATAGAACACTTTACTCAGTGCACCACAGAAATCCCGAGAAATCATCACTCAATCCATTTCCGTCGGGAAACGACCACCGACTACTTGAAACGCATTTTTCGCCTATGTCCGAGAGGCGGCAAAAAGGCCCGGCAATTACCCGGCGCTTTTTGAAGCGTTTCGGCGAAGATCGGCCGAGTGGGAAAAACGGCGCAGATGAATATAGGCGGCGGTGCAATTAGCCGCACGTAAATGTGTCGCTTATGATCTGCGGCAGATGTTTCGTCATAGATCACGCGAAACACGACACGGCGCGTGCTCGACGGGAGTTCGCGTTTTATCGTGAACCCCCCTGCCCCGCCGTTATCGCCGCCGAAAGACGCGCGCTAGCCGCGACGCGTAATTGGCAGGGCCGTGAGCTGCGATATTAGATCCTCGTTATCCTAACGAGCTGAAATACCCGGGTTAAAAGCGGTACACGACCGGTGCCTCGGCGTGATGAAAATCTGCCGGCGGAGTAAATCCGGTCGGCCGCCGCGATGTTCGGCCCGATCCTCCTTTTGCGTTTCTTTATTGCGAGTTTTTTGGCGCTCAGTGCCGCTCGCCTGTTGGTCTGTTTGCCCCGGCCAGCTTAACAGAGAAAACGCGAAGTGTAGTAATTAGTCGAGATGTATGGCGACTCGGTACTCTGCGATGAAAGGGGGGGGGGTGTTTTTTTGGTTGGGGGGAGGGGGAAGCTGTGGTGTCGGAGAGAAATGTGCGCTCGGTGCTCGAGGTTAATTGTTTAAATTGAATAGGTTGAGGAAGTTTGACTTGCGTTGCTGTGGGGAGTCGGGTTAGGTGCTTGGGAATGGGGAGGTTGCGAGGGATGAGGTGCATTGAAAAGATGTGTAAAACTGTTGACAGATGGCAAGAAAAAGCGACGAGAGTTGGCTTTTTCTTGGGAGTGTAATATTATGGAATAAGAGGAATTTCACTGGTTGTGTTTTATTTTTTTTTTAATTTTTTTTTTAAATTTACTCGAACTGGGTAACTAGTTAACCTTTGTGACTGTGGTTATGGTTCAGAACTTAACCAGTTGCTAGCGATTTAAAGAACGGTCTTGAAATAAACGACTAACAGAGCTTTTCACAAAGCACAACGCAGATTAATTGTTTTGATCGACTTGTGACTATACACTGAGAAAACTAGATGGCGACAAACGCCATTTAGATGGCGACCTGTACCATCTAGATGGCGATTTTCGCAATTTAAATGGCGTTGGTCGCCATCTAGATGGCGTTGTTCGCCATCTCGTTTTCTCAGTGTATGAGTGAATAACCTTACGGCTACCCAGTAACCGAGAACGTATAGGACTGTATTCGGTTAAACGCTCTCTGAATGTAGTTTCTATACGGAATCTGTCATTTTCACATAGAAACCACATTCCGTATGTAAGACTTTTTTATACGACACCGCTGAATGTACGATGGCCACATTCAACGAGTAAAACTTTGTTTTTCTGGCTTCTCTGAATATGCCATTGGCACATTCTGCGGATAAGACTTTGAATACAGCGTCACTGAATGGGCCATAACGACATAACCTGTATTCAGTCCTAATTCTCAGACATTATACACGATTGTGAAACGGTCACTATGTGCTGGATTGGGGTAATCGATCAGGTGTCAGTCTTTTGCTCGAAGGGTTGCGAGTTCAGTTCCTACTGCGGATGTCAAAATTTTTTTCTGAATTTCATACTCCAATGTGTTCTGACGACATTCCCAAGATAGTTTTATGAATACTTTCCGTTGTGACAAATACCGTATTCGTCAGTATGGTTCTATACGATCTCGGTTGCTGGGTAAGCGATGGTAGCGTTTGATATGAAATAATAGGAATTTTGTAACATTAAACTGAATGAATTGAATTATACCCAAAATGAAAAATTGTACTATATATACTATGAAACATTCTTTACTCCTATTGTAGAAATACAGTAGTATTTCTAGAATATTTATTTCTCATTTAAAGTAGATGTACCAATTTCTAGACAGCAGTAACCCTTGCTGGACGCTTTATTTTGTCTAATATTAAAAGAAATATAGTCGAAAACATAATGGATTAATATATTTTTTTCTAATTATTTACGTATCAAATAATTTTACTATATTCTAATTATCCAGCCATTGGGTTAGTGTCCAGAAATACATCTATCTTCCAAGGATTATTTTCAGTGTGAAGTTGGAAAAGGGAGTTGCATTGGGATATTAATTAATTGGGAAAATTAGGTTTAAAAGTAAGGTTTTTCAGACACTTGAAGCGCATTATGGCGCAACTTTCGATATATATATACGAAGCATTTTTAAGTAGAAAACAAATTTAAACTTATCGAAAGCAATATATGTTCCAAACATGTCAACTGTATCGAAATGTGGTACTGATTACACATTTCTGGAAATTGTTCTGTAAAACGTGTTTGGACATACAAAGATATAATTGCAATGCGATTTTATAAAATTGTCCAAATAAAAGGCCTTAAGGAGGTTGGGGTGTGAGCTAAATTAATTATGAGAATTTGATAAACAAAATATATGCTATATATTTGCAAGGAATTTTTGGGAAATTTGCAAAGTTTGAAGACAATCGACTCGCTAGTTCAAGAGAAATAAAACGAACACAGTAACAATTTTTGAATTTATTTCTTTTGATCTAGTGAGTCGATTTCGTTCAAACTTTGCCCAAAAATTCCTTGTAAATGTATCTGTAACATATATTTTTTCATAAAATACTGATCATTATTTTAGTTCACACCCATCTTTTATTATTTTTTGTATAAACTTTGTATGAACATATTTTTAAGTTACACATTTTAAAGTTCCCATAAAGAGAACTTAATAATACTTGGATATATTATGTAAAGAAACAAATTTGCTTTATTTTTTTCAAATTCGGATAAAAATCCTCTCGATGAATTCGCTAAAATTGCAATTTATAACATTAAAATTTAAGGTTATTTAATAACATATAAATAATATATTTATTGATTTATAATATATAAATAAATGTTATTGTCAATAGTTATTTAGTTTGTAAACTTTGGCTCTCGGCACAGCGCTGCTCATTTCAATAGTTTTCTTGAATTTGTTAATCGCTTCTATCCTTTTCCCTCTAAAACATCATGTCCCAACCTCCTTAATGTAAGTAAATATCATTCACATCTAAAATATATTCGTCAGTTCTTTAGATATTTAGACTGATTAAAACAGGAACAAACATCAAATTAACTTCGGACTATGTTTTATGATGATTGATTTACTAATTAAATAAAGATTTCTATTTATCAAAAACAAATTTGTAATATTGGTAACATGTTGTCAGAAAATCCTATTAGGGTAAACATATTTCTTTTAAATTTATTTTTCTATAATGGAATAAAATGTAGGTTTTATAAGTTCCCAGAATTCCGAATTAAATTTTCTAATGATTCACCTTGTTTACTGAAACTTAAAAAAAGTATATTTATAATAAAAACGTTGGCTTTACAAAAAACATAAACGTAAAAATATTCAAAAATGTTCAATCAGCTAAAGCCAAAAAATGCATCCTCTAATGCAATCTCTCCTCCTGCCTTTCAGCAAAAGAATGCGAAACTCTACATTACGAAGACCATTATTCTCCTAAAATTTCAATTTTCCATATCGTCCTGTCTAAATTCCCAAAAAGCCGGTAAAATACACACAGCACTTTCTGCATCCTTGCTCCCACATTACACTTTATTTTCGAACCGCTCATCACTTTTACAGTGAGCCACCCCTCCCACCTAACCTCCAACCTCGCTCCCACCTACACGACCCAACCCTCCACCCACTCCTTCCCACATTTTCAATTCGCAACTCTCCCAAAACCCAATTACCTCGAACCCCTCCCAATCTGCCCGAGCCATCGCCAATTGCCAATTATTTCACCGATCCCAATAGATGGAAAGCGGCCGCAAGAAGCCCCTCCGACTTATCTCCCTGACCCATTTCTTCCCACCCAAAAGTCCCACCAACCCTCCCCCCGCAAAAAAACCCTCCGAATCTGCCCCGCTGCAAAAAAACGCTCCGCCAACCAGATTCCCGCAGCCCGGTCCAGCAATTTGAATTTCACGGCGCGTTAGCCGTATCGCGTAACGCGCTGTCGAAAAGCGCAGCGACGCATTCCCCGGTCCGCCTGGAACAAATGTACCGATGTACGGGCCGGGACGAGAGAGGAGCGCGCGTGCGCGCGCGCGATTACGTGGGACCCAGAGCCCGGCAAGAGTGGCGAGACCACCCAACGCGATCGCGCGAGTCGTCCGGCAGAAATGAAGACGAAGAAAAGAGCGATCGTTAATGGGCTCGCGACGCAGACGACGACCGAGACGACGACGGGCCTTACGTGCGCGCACGAAGAATGCGCCCTCTCGGGGCTCATTAATGCGCGGCGTTATATGCTTATGGGTCCGGCCGAATCGGTGAGCGATTGCCCGCCGCTCGTTGGCTCGCATCACGTCGCATTATCCTATTCCGCAAACCATTTATCCACGCACAATAACGCGACTCGCGAAACGCGCCCGCGGGCCCCGCAGATGTGCGGCCAGTTTTTTTCGCGAAGGGCTCCCAGATTACTATCATTTGTCAATGGTTATGAATTAGGGTAATTGCACGCCGCTTTCAGCATTTCCGAGCGAAATTGCACGACATGTGGCTAATTATTTCGCGATCGGGAGTTTGATCTGATTGCGAGGGCCTTTGGAGTAATGAGGCCCGATTTTATTTGAAAATTACTCGAGCGGATCCGGCGGAGGAGCAAACGTTTTCGGACGTTTGTTTTGCGGCAATTGAATATGAGGTGACCTCAATGGGCTGTGATTCATCGTATATCGGGATTCGATTAGGTCGGCTTTTTTCGGTCGCGGTTCACAATGTAGCTGGAGGAAAAAAGTGGGGGCAGAGTGACCGTTACGAAACGTTGCACCGTCGGCCCATAAATCGGCAAATTTATTAGAAAACATAAAGCGCGAAAAAAATGGCCACCCGGTTTTTGTTTCACGAGTCATGTGGGCATGATGAAACGCTCGCAGGCAGCGCTGAGCGCCGCGCTCAATCTAGCATGACAGACGTTACCGGAACAAATCATTACGTCGCATTTTTTGTCGCCGCGATATTTTCCGGTATTTGTTTTTGCGCGCCGGACACTTACGTAGTAAATCAAGAGATAAATCGTCCCGGGCCCAACGTTACACGCCATTTACATTTGAGACGCGCTTTTTCCTGCGAACCAATCGAAACAATACTACTTTTTCCGCGACAGACTCGCTAACTTACGATACGCTCCAATCGGCTTAATTTTTTTCGCCACTTTTTTCAGGTATAACCATATCGGTATCTGTAGTTTTTAGGAAACACTGGTTAAATCTCTATTGTGACTTTGGATATTACATGAGAAAAAATTTTTATGATCGATATTCGTTGGATTTCGTGGTGAAATAAAATGAAATCTAATTAACTTCGTAAGGTTAATTTTACATTTATTGATGTTGTTTCAACATGATTTGAACCTTACATGAACCTCAAATATTGACCTCAAAACATTGGTTCAAAGGCACTGAGTGTATATTTTACATTTAATGCACTCATGTTATGGTTCAAAATATACATTTTGTACATTAGTAAAAATGTATACATTTAAAAATAACATTTAACTTGCAATTACTGAATTTAGGTTTTTGTATAACCTCTATATAGGCACTTACTTAACTTAACTGCTTCAGTTTTGTCCAAATTAAGTAAAACAAGTATAGGTTAATTTTTTCGTGATTAACAATTGAAAAATGTTGAAACTACAGGAGAAAAAATGCCTGTCTACCAGTGACCTTCTGTACACAAATCCGTAAACTCGGTACTTTATATTCCATTGTCGTACCGGACAATTTTGTTCGCGATCTGGGCGTTTCCATCGATTTCCGCAGGCGCGGACTTGTAACATAACCTCGCAACGTATAAGGCGCGACCGATCCATTGGGCGTCCGTAACTTTGGCAATGTCGTCCGACCGATTTTCCAACGAGGAAATAATTATCTCGTAGAGGGCCGCATGCGCGTAATTGCGCGCGAGTTTTATGGTCACTTTACATGACATATTTAATGCCTTTTGAGCAAACTAACAAATCCCAGCAGTCGGTGCGCGCTGTCTGACGACCTAATAAAGCTTTATGTTGCATCCATTTCAAGCCGGCGCACAACTGTATAACGGTCTAGAATGACCGGTAGCTTAGGTACCATGCGACGCTGACTCGTAATTAAATTCTTTGAGAGAACGATTCTGGAATGTCAAGCCTGGGTATGCAATTAAAAGGGAAACGTTTCGACGCAGAGTCCGGCAATTAAAAGAATACGACTCTCGAGCGGAACCCCCCTCACCCCGCGGCCTTCCCACCCCCTTTCGTTTTTCCGCCGCCCACGTCGCATGCTAATTTTTTGCCCGAGCGGAGCCCCCTTTTCCGGCCCCCGTTCCAAATAGTTGCAAACAATTATCACCCCCCGTGACTTGCGATAAAAACCACCCCGCCTGACCGATCGACCGGCAAAAGATAAGCCACTCGTGGAAACGGTTTGCCGAGCCAATGGCTCGGGCGAAATGCGCGATTTATGACGGTTTCGGCGGGGGTGGGTTTGAAAAAGCGCGACCTTTTACAGCTTTGGGGGAGATTAGAACGTTCGGGGGAACGATCGACGGTTTGGCACAAGACGACGAAGATCGGTGGGTTCGTTAAGAAAACGCGGGGGAGGGTGGCCGACAAGTTGTAGCTGCGTCGTTGCGTGACTGAATGCGCGGAATTTTCTTTCGCAGTGAGAAAATAAGGGCGTCCGAGCTGCGAGGGTGGCTGTTACTTAGACGGGGTGCGAGTCGACGGGTTGTTTATTTAACTCGAAGTAATTTGATCAAAAATTTAATCAAGTTGGATTTTTGAACGGCGCAGCGCTGCGTGACGAATTTGCCGTCGCGGACAGGGGGACGGTGAAAATCGAAAGAATTTCCGACAACCCCCTGGCCCCCTCGAGCCGCTCGGGTCACCCTATCCTGCCGATTTGCGAACGCGCATGTCGAATCGCGAGAGACAGCCGGGGTGTTCGGTTACTGTCATTGAGACGTGAAATTTGTCAATCGCTGGTCTTCATTCGAGAGGATCGGTCATTTTGAAGTTATGTCGAATTTATGGTTTGCGAAGGTCCAACCGAAAATGAAAAAGTTGGATGTTGTTTCACTGGAGAATTACGATTTTGAAGTTGGGTTTACAAAGTGATGTCAAACACGAGGTTATAACTTCTTGAGTTTAGTTACAGCGTCGAAATTAAAAAACCTAACATCGACAGTGTTTTCATTCTGGTTAAGTGCGCGAAAGAGCTGGTTTCTTTTGGCGCAATAAAGGGTGTCACCCTAAACCCTTAGGGCTACTAACCCACGAAGCTAATAGACACGTAGCGCACGTAAAAACGACGCGCTTAGTTCTTTAACGTAACTGTCGCCACTGTTTAATATACTGCAGTATCTCTTTGGAATTCCTGCCTCAAACTGACTATCCTTCGCAAAAGGCGATCGACTAATTAAATTTCGTACATACCCACCCAATGCAACCACCTCAAAATGAAAGTCCGAACCTCTTCCAACTGTTACTTTGCCAAGAAGACCCTCCCATTTATCACCTCGAAAAACACTTGCAAATCCAAGACAGCCAATAAATAGTCCCATTCCCACCGAAGCAAGTTTCGACTTATCGTCAACAATTACTTAAACCACTTGTCACGAGCAATCTATCCAATAACACTCGCTTATCGCCACAATTTCATAATTCCGCTCCAACAATTGTATCATAAATCGACACCTCTTATCAGCCGCTTATTAAACGGCCGATCGATCGGAATATATTCTCACTCATGACTCGTCTTATCGCGGCCGGAATCGTGCCGCGCGCTTCTAACCTTATCAAATTTCTCGCCGCTAAATGATTCGTAAAAGCCGTCGGACTCTAACGGCACGTTCGCGTTCGACTTTGCAGGTTTAAAAACGTGGCACTTTATCGGGCTCATTCGGCATTCACCCCGGCTTCGGGTAAACACGAGTCATGCACTTTATCGCCCGTTTCAATTCATCGGTGCGGTTATTTAATCAAACATCTCTCGCTGGTGGCTCGAGGGTGTGCACCCTCTGCGAGGGGCCGGACTCACCCACAGAATCCGACCCCACAAGACTCGTTTAACACCCGACGTCGCTCCATAAAAGCTCGCGCGATCCTCGAATAACACGGGGATCGTGTTTTACAAACAACCGATCGGCTCGATACATTCGTTTCGGAGTCAGTCGGGGTAATTGGTTGGAGTAATGAAAGTTTTGATGAGGCGAATTGTTTATCATATTTGAGGGATGAGCAAAATCTAGGGGCGACGCTGGCATTTTGATGGTTGCCTTTGATTCATAAAGCTCGAATAAGTTGAAGTTTAATATCATTATTTGCGAATGAAGTGGGTTTAGGCCTTGACTAGGGATGGTAGGGAATTGAAATGGGTTGGATGATAGTATGAAAGATAAGTTATGAGTCGCTTAGGGATGGATTTGAGGATTCGATTTGATCAGATTTCAATGACGTTTGAAAGGGTCAAGTGGAAAAAAGTGTTATGGTTTTTGGGCTAAGTAATTAGAAATTGTCACTACCGTTATTTTAAGTATTACAATGCAAACATGGCAACAGTCCTAAGTAGTGATGAAACCTATTCTAAACAATGGAAACTCTACAATAACAAGACGTTGGCAATAATACTAGAAAGTAATACTAGAAAGTATTGTGTTTACAACTGATGTAAACACAACATCAACAACAACAACAATATAAGTTAATCACAACTATTCTAAGTATAATAAGGTCGCGATAACTGCAATGATTCTACAACATCAAAATTTCAAGATCCAAGTTCAGAGGTCACCCTTCGAACTCAGTAAACAAAAGTTCCACCTTCCAAGTCAACGTCCTGCATTCAACCACAGAATTCCGACAACTCCAACTCCAAAGCTGACCTCCAATGCTCCAAGCCTCACGAAATCCTCTCGCACCCACAGCCATCCTGTCAAACGACAAAAAAGGCTCAACTTTTTTAATCGCCGCTCGCCAGCGACGATCTGCCACGTTCGTAATCGGAAGAAAGCACGCTTTTGATCGACGAGAGTACGCAGCCGAGCCGGTAGGGCGTGGAGCGTGATAGTCAAAGCGATTCCGCGGATAATTTATGGCGATTATTATTTCCTCGCCGGGTAAAAATGCGGCGAATCAGATTTATCGCCGCGCGGTGAGTTACGGTTCACGAGCCGGCCCCGGGAAGCCTGTAAGTCACGCAGCTCACGAGAAGGAACCGCGTGATTGTCGCGGTCGCGCTTTTTCTTCTTGTTTGTAATGTCGCAATCGCAATTAGCAACAACGTATGACCGCTTATTCGCGTTATCGCGCGCGTTAACTTTCACGAAAAGCCAAGCGAACGCCCGAATTGTTCGGTTCTGACGCCGCGCTTAATCTTAATCGCTTTCTAATTGGCGAGGTGATATTTTAATTTATTGTTCGCCGGCTCTGCGGCGAGCTATAATTTTTGGATAATAAATGACGGTAAAAATCGTGACAAGTGAGACGGAAATTCGTCGAGAAAAAGGATAGAAAGGAAAGGATCAGATAAATTTGGACGGGACGGGTTCCTTGATATTCATATTTCATCAAGAAAAACTGTAGCTGAAAAAGCGTATTGCGAGGAATTCCCAAACAAGTGTAAGTTATTGTTTATGAAGCTGACGCAGAACGATATATCTTCGTGGACTGCGATAGCGCGGAGCGTTAAGGCATATTGGCTGGCACACGTAACCCCATTATCGGGTTCGCGATGCCGGAACACTTGAACCGAGCCGTACACGTTTGAACGGAATATCGCGCACCTTGCCGCCTTATCGACACAGAAATTCAGCAATTCAGCGACGCCGTCGCCGTATTGTCGTGCATCAATGTCAGTTTAATTTCAATACGCGGAATACGACGACTGGGCCTGGGATCTGCATTTTAGATTAAATTTATTTCTATTTAATGCGGTTATAAGTTTACGAAAGGGTAAAGGTTTTCTAGTAGATTGGGAATTGGAAGAAGTTATTTTTCTACAAGCATTTATTTGTAATACAATAAATAATTAGATACATTAATGACTTCATCTTCAAAAAGACTGTCGTATGGAAGATGAACTTTTTGTTCAAAAAATATTTTTATTTAATATCAGTTTATACAGTTTGTTTGAATAAAAAACACAGCTTTTTTACAAGTAAAACTTTTCCTGTATAATTAAAAGTCTTCTTTACACTCTGAGAAATCCTGCAGTAAATTTCAGTCACTTTTGCCCGCAGTTTTTTCAGATACATTATTAAAATTTACGGCACAAGTACCTGAAATTTCAGAAAATTAAAAGTTATAACTTTGATAAAAAAAATAATTGCATAAAATCCACAGAATATTAAATAAACTACAAAAAAATAAAAGTCATACAGTTTCAAAAAGATTTGATGAAAAATAATAAAGTTATTGCAATTTGAATGTGAAAAGTGGACAGATCTGTCCACTCGGTTAGTGTTAAAAGGATCCGACTCCGATTCAAAAAAACATTTTTAAGAATGCATATGTATAATTATACATATGTTGACATCGATTCGAAGTTCAACTACGCCAGCCTTTCCATCTTCCCATATCTGTATAAATATAATCACAATTACATGTGATTATATTTCACATACAACTTGATTTGTCTGCACTTTCGCAAATCTCGACTTCTAGCTTGATCTCATTCTCCACAAAAGCCACACCAAAATCCAATTAAATAAGAAACCCAATGAACTACGATTTAAGTTGATCCGTTCGCCGATAATGAACCGCGTCGAAAAAAGGCTACGCCGCGACGGTCACTTAAGGATTCGACATCGAATTGCACAACTTTCCGCGTAAAAAGTCTCACAACTTCATGCTTGTCCGCGATTGATCGACGAGCGTCCTCGAATTGCCGGTCCGCTTGGCAGACGACAATGTGTTTAACGGCACATTTTTTCGCGTTATCGGCAAGCGCTGTTTGCGGAAAAAGCGTCGCTCGAATTTAATTAGTGTCAACCGCGCGGCGAATTAAAAAGTCAAGCGCGATAAAGCGCGCGGTCACAGCGCGTTATTGACGGTCTGCGTATCTCCCGACGGGGTTGCTGGTATTTCTTTCAAGGCGCCGCGTTATCGCCCGCAAGCGCCTCGCGGTACCGATTATAGGTAATAAAAGCGTTCGGGTGTCATCCGTGGAACGAACGACACTTTTGCGCGCAACGCTCGCAAAAAGCGAGCACGGCCCGGGATCCTTGATTACGAGGACGTGTACGAACGATACCGAGGCACGAGGCCCCTTTTTACGCCTTCCCGACTCCAACCGAGAGGCTTCCGTGAAACGATTTTCATGCTCGGGCCAACGGATTTTGTGATACGAAATGTCGACGCACTTTACATCGCTATCTTTTCTGAATCAGTTAACAGTCAGAAAAGTTATTTTGGTAGAATAAATTGGTAAAATGATTTTTTTTGTAAATAAATAATTTATTCAAAATGATTCAGGGTGACGAAATTAAAGTCACCCGATGAAAAATATAATGTAGATCATGTGGGCTGTATAAAGATAGCGTCACGGGTATGAATTATACATATATGAAAAACATTTTGCAAGATGAAACTGTGACGTTTTCGAGGTGGTTGGAAGGAGTGTGGCGCGAAACGTGTAAAATAAGTTATGAGACAGAACTCGGAGGAATAAAGTCTGAATTAAAAGACGATGAATTATTCGATGATAATACTCGAAGCACAGCTTCTCACAGTTTATATCACCGGCTTCACTTCGAGATCCACAGATAGTCAAATAAGTAGAATGGCACGAGTGCAGTTACTTTCAAATGTGCTCACTTTAGTTTATACACACGTATATTCATCACCGTTGATAACCTTAAACCCGCTATATATTGCTTCATTAACTCATGTTGTACACCAACATAAACATGCTTGTCTCGCGCCCTTTTTACAATCCGTAATGCAGTTATTATTGAATCGAACTCGGAAGTCGACTGCTTTACAGTCGTCTCTTCCAATCCCATAAATCCCATTAGTCCGATTTCGAATCAAATCCCCCTACCGATAAAAAACCAAAATCTAAATAAACGCAAAAAGAAATAAATAAATTTCCCTTCGCACCCCTCGAAACGCGACAGAGAGGTACTTTTCGTCGCGCCAATCACGAGCCAATCATTCGGCCGTTTAGCCGATAAACGCGGAATGAATTTAACGCACGCACAGCGTCATTGCCCGGAATAATCTGATGGGCATTCAATAACGTCATTGCGGTCATTATTCAAATCGGATTTGCGCATTCCGCAGATAAGACACGGGGTTCGCGCTGCTCCACGGCGGCAGTCGAAACGGAACGAAGTTGTTGCAATATTTAATAAGATCTTTAGCAGGCGAGTCGGGAAGGTATATCGCGAGAGATGGGTGTAGCGAACGGCGTCAGCGAAATGGGACCACCCAACAGGGGCCCGTGCCATAGCACGCATACACTCGCAGGCGCGCAGCCTCGGCGGAATCCTCGGGTTCCATAGCTCAGAATTCTGTGGGACGATGTCACTGCAGCATTCGGCGGCAGCCGGCTTTGACCGGCCCGGCCAAATGCATTTCAAAAATGCGACTACACGTTTTTTTGCAGCCCAAGTGCGCGCAGACACGGCTTTTTCCGACGTTATGACAGTTGAAATTGTTTTCAAATGAAAATGTACGGTTAGCCCGGGTAATTGTGGCCGCCTTTTTACGCGTCAGAGTGTTGTAGGGATAAGGGATCCCAGGTCGTCCTCGTTTCGGGAGCGAATGTGGAAGTAATTTTTACTGGCTAGAGACATTTGAGACATTTAGACAAAATGGGAATGATGAACCACTCGGATAGAAAATTTACAATCATTTTAACTGGGGATGAAAAACCATCTCTGGATTTTGACTATGATAAACATGAAGAAGAGAATCTATAACCAATTGGGTGAGTAATGATTACCACTCAATTGGCAGTTAACATTATTTGACTGGGAATTATTGCAACTTACGTAATTTAAATGGTAATAGTAATAAGAACCGATCCTTATTAAGAACTGATAATAATTACGATTCGACAAGTAGTTATTGCAAGTTACGTGATTTCAATGGCAATGGTAATAATAACTGTTCTTTAATAGTAGTAATAACCAACTAATGGTTTTTTAGCAATGACAACCATAAATGTGGTAAGATCTATTTCAGATGCGAAGAATATTTAGTCTCTAAACATTCGACTGCAGTGAAACAAATAATTTCTTTCGTGCCGAAATTCTTCGTCATTTTGATGGCATATTTCTAATGGCATTTTTCTCAATGTGGCAAGTTTGAGTAGGAACCGAATTTGATAACTAACTCACGATTCCACGTGAAAGACCGATATTAACGATTTCTATTGAGCGATGATCGGGTTACAAAGATGAAAACTTGTGAATCATGACTCCCTCTCATATATCACCGGTCATTATTTGAATATGACGATCTTGAGATCGGTACTCGAAGATCATATCTCGAATGTCGTGATTCACAGTCTATTCAAAACCTCACTCAAATACCTCTTCGATCTTAAAAGCAGATGAAAACAATCGTATCGGCGGAGAGAACCTCTCCATAATTCCACCTTTCACCTACGTCTCAACGAAACATCTCGTTTAATTACGAGCTACGTAAATACGGAACCGCATAGCTTTGCTTCGGTTTCCACAAAACGCTTACAAAGTCTCGCAAAACCCAGCGAGTGTGGTCCGCGTTCCGTCTCACGCAACGCATCCGTAATTAATTGAAAATTAATTGTTCATTAATTCTCACGCACGCAACGCCACTGGCCGGCGGGCTCCGTGAAATGTCCCGTGGGAGCTGACTAATAAGACTTTTTACGAGAGTTGCGTAAAATTTCAGCGACTCATTGCTCAATTAACTCTCGCCGGGCATTTTTTGCCGATGCCTCTTCTCGCGCAATCCCATCGCAATTACAAGCCGACGGGGCAAAGTGGTCCTCCGGGGTGAATCGCTTTTCCCATCGGAGCCCGTCGATTAAACACGAAAACACGATTAACGCTCGCCCCGAGCCATCCATTTTACAAACAATTTACCGAATAACGAGGTTTAATAAATTGTCAACGCCCGGTACGTTTATCTCGCGAATGAATACATTAATCAGCGGCGGCCGGGACGCGGGGCCTCCTCTAAACGTCCGAATGAAAAATCAGCCCGCTCGCCACGTGACAATTAACGTTAGAAATTATTAAGATCTCGGGCCGAAATCCATTACTCGCGCTAATTGCCGCTCGCTCGTAATAATTGCGAAACGGCCGGTCCCACGTGGAATGGTAGCGCGGATTTTCTTCACCGCTTAATTGTGAGCGACGCACGCGGTATCGGTAATGATACCGGCCGCAATTGTATCGGGCGAATTTATCGCCGCGATAATTGCCGATCGTTTATCCGAACGCAAACCAGTTTCGCGTGTGCAGTACGCGCAGATCGAACGCAGAATTATCGGCGGCGGTGCTTTTCCCGCGAGCGTCATTTGCATTTTTAATTACGACGCCGCGGCGGACGCCGGAAGATAGCGATCGGCGGACGGATCGTCATCGAGTTATCGCGAGTCGATGATCGATGCCTCGCCGGCGGAGGAGCGAGATTGTGTCGCGGGAAATCTCTTAATCTGCATGCTGATATGAGGGTTTATGAGGTTGCGACGGCGGAGCGAAAGACGACTTACGGGTTGGAGGTTGCAATCTGCGAATTGACGGCTGCGAGTGGCTATCTGAGATTGGCTTCTTCATCATCGGAGGCAGGATACAATTTCTGGAAGGAATGAGTCATTGGTATTAGATCGAGGTATTGAGATGAGGCGTCTTAAATTTGTAGATTGTTTATTGGGGATGTAATAGGTGAATGGTTGGATAATTGCAAATGTGGTGGGAGAATCTAATGGTTTAATTGTAAAGGGATATTAGTTAGTTATTGGTAAAGCTATTTTTTTGTTTATTTTAATAACGTTGTAACTTCTGAACTATTGAGAGTAATTTAAACGCAGTTTGAAGCCAATTGAGGAGGAAATTTTTTTTCATATCTTAGGCCAAATTTTGTAAAGGGGATATCTTGATGAAAAATCTTCCTTAGCTCAATATGAAAAGGTTTTAATCTACAAGCTATTCTTAAACCCATTTTGAGCCCATTTTGAACCCGGAGGTTTTTGACGAAATTTTAAAAAGCGGACCCCTTGACAAAAAAGTTGAAAAAATTGTTTTCTCAAAATCGGCTTTATCTACAATGTCAATAGGTTTTGAGCTACAGACAACATATTAAGCCCACTTTGAACCCATTTTGGGCCCAATCTGAGCCCAATAGGCGACAAAGAATGTTTCTGGATTTTTGACAAAATTAAAAAGAGGACCCCTTACAAAAAATCTACTTTCAGCTCAATCTCACCGGGTTTAGAGTGGCTAACATCATTTGACAACCGCTCATCACCAGCGTCAGGCCGAGTTCTATTATTTGTGCCAATGAGATAGAATTTTTTTAAAACATTGTTTCTAAAAGTTAAGAAAGTTTACAAAACTAATGCAACCCATGATTAAAAGAAATAATAATAAAACATTCTTATTTGTTTGCATCACCACCCACACGGTCAAAAATATATTTTTAAATTATATGCGTAAATATATAACTTTTTGCAAAAAATATATATTCCATATATTTAAAATATATAAAATGTATTGTAAATATTTATATACGAATTATACAATTTTTTGCCGAAATATATTTGATATATTTTGACGTATATTTTACGAATATATTTTTGTCCATGTATGCAACTACCTAACTATGGGCCCAACCGAGAAATGAATAAAAAGTTTTTGTCACAGAAAGATTGTCTGACTGCAAATGGTTTATAGTTCTAATTTCGAAGAGTGGATACATAATTCGACTAGAAATTCAATTTTCAGTTGACACAAGTTGGTCTCATCCATAAATAACCAATGTTGAGTCCACGAATAAATAATGGTCGGTTTTGTCACAAAGATACAAAATAGCGTTTTAAAAAAATATCTAAACTAACAAAAAAAGTTAACAATTTTGAACTAACAAACGAACGACCGTGTAAGTTCTTGACAGTATTCGTTTTTATTTAATTAAAAATCATTTTTTTCAATTTAATTTAATTAATAAAAAAATTTTTAATTTTACTTGAATTGTATTAAAAACTCATTAATGAGTATTTTTAACAGTGGCGCAAATGATACGATTTACTAGCAAATGAAATTCCATTTTTGGCACAAATGATATAAAGATAAGACCATATTGGCGCAAACGATTACCACCGCACAGAAAGTGTTACAAGTGAATTTCGAGGCCAATCAGAGAACATTTTTTTTCAAATTTTTGACAAAAAAGTCGAAACAATTTGTTGGTTCTAAAAAAACTGACATGTTAATTCAATTGCGTGTTCAACTCCACAGGGTATTTTATAGCCAATTGACAAGAAAAGTATTATTTTAAGTTTTCTGTCAAATTTTAAGGGGATTTTTTTATATCTGACCCAAGAAAACTATTATTTTAAGTTTTCAGTCAAATTTTAAGGGGATTCTTTTATATCTGACCCCTATAAAAGAAACATCTGATATTTTAGGACAATTAGTGAAAAATAGTGAAAATTAGTGAACATTTTTCAGAACTGTGAATGCAGAAGGATTTTCTTCTGAAACTTTTTTCCAAAAATCATATACCGACTTGTTTAAAAAAAATGTATATGTGCCTAAACAGTTTTTAAATTATTACTGCAACTTCAGTAATATATTTAAAAAAAACAATCTTGAAAAAGATATCAAGCCCCTTTTTTGTTCTTCAGGATCAGTATTTCGGGTTCAAATTTCGTCAATTGAACCCAATCATAGTAACGCTAAGTTTCCCAAAATATTAGCCTGTTCTGGTCATGTTCAAGGGTTGTCCAAAATTCGGCTTACCCTCTCATAGACCAGAGGGTTACTTCCGGAAGAGTAGCTCCGATGTCCAGTAGGGGTTAGTAGAATTAATTACGTTTCTGCTTATTTTTTAAGAAGAAAATTTAAAATCCGTTCTTTCTTAGATCGCTATTTGTGAATTTTTTATTCATATTTCTTTCTGAAAAATACTCTTATACGTAAATTGAAGTTATAATTCAATGTTCTGTGCTTCAATTTTACAAGTTTATTTTTTTCGTTTATTTATTTTTAACCTACTAATTTTTGCAAGATAATTGTTACAAATAAAGACTAAGGTATCACGGAAAAAAGCGTAACGAATCGAAATGTAAATTACTTACCACAACTCCGGCATCTTCTGTAATCCAACTGTATTGCACTATCACACAGAAAAACACAGAAAATTCGAAAGCGCGAAAAGTTACAAATCATTGTAATCATCGCGTCGGATGTATTGCAATGACGACAACACTAAAGCCACTTGCAAAAACATACCGTGAAGTATACACTATTAATCACTTCGACGCAGTGATATACTCAGTGTTCGAATCAAATATGATGTAACTAAACTCTTCGCGAAAATACTGTGCGCGCGACAATTGATAAAAGTTCGAGTTGTCAATGCGCTTCATCCCACTGAACATTGAACATTAGACACTGTCGCGCCCCACTATTTCGTGTAAGTGGAATGATATTTAATTAATTAAAACCCGTTGATATCAGATCAGCTAAAACTAATGTGATATGAACGGAAATGTCAAAAGAACGAGTCTTAATGTAAATAAGACATTTTGCTGAAAACTTATGAATAACATGTGTTATCTTTTACTTTACCTAACAGAAAAATCGAAAAAATGTTCTTCGCTTCTTTAAATGTTCCAATATTATACTTGCCTGTATGCTCAATATCCAACATCCATTGCAAGTCTCCACCGCACAGCTGATAACTGGGAGACAGTGATTAAAATTTTTTGGCCAACCGGTGAACAATAATTTGCAATTAAGATGTGACAGCGTGTCCCGTTTTGAAACGACCACACGGAATGCCTTAATGCGCCGTTTATTTTAATCGGACGATACGTATGAAAATGATAAAAGGTTGAACTAATTGTTATTAAATGCGAACGCGCCATCAATAACAATCCACTCTTTAAATTTAAATTTAAGATTAAGTACGTGCACTCAGCGCGAAATTGATTTCGCCTCGTCGCGTGTGTTTCTCTAAAAGCAACAAGAAACCAACATATGCTTACAAGTGTCCCTGTCGAGAAAAAATGGATTTATACGGAAAAAGATGTTTTGATAAAGGAATTCCAACGATCGTTTAACTTTCGAATTGTCAAAACAAAACGTCGAAATAAATTAGTGAAAAGGCAGCCTCGTCGAATCCCGGTTCCACGTCTGCTCATTGTTGCTCTTTACATATAAATTAGTCGATTAACAAAAAAGCCTCCCTTTTTGTTCCAACAGAACAACTAATAATAAAATACCGTACCACTTTTTTCGATGCAATATTCACACTGAGAAAACAAGTTCGGTTATGTCGTGTAAATCTTAGTGGACGACAAGATATACTTAGTATTCAAATTTTTAGTTAAAGGCATTGCAAATTTTGGGAATCAAATGTTTGGCTGAGATAATAAAAGTGAAAGTTGTGATAATTGAATTGAAAATACGGTCTGTTTACCTGTTTCAGTGGTATCGAATTTCTAAATTTTACTTGCAAAATTAAGGGAGACCAGAATAATTATTTATTTACACTTTTTGGCGGACATCATATGCTCCAATATCCACTATGTCACGATTTTTGTAAGAGCCAAAAACCGAAAATATTCGAAGTGAAAATTTTATATAATTGATAACTTCGTAATATTTCATAACAAGACTCGAGAATAAAAACAAGAACA
The DNA here is from genome assembly GCA_022817645.1 of Ceratoteleas bidentatus. Lineage (NCBI taxonomy): Eukaryota > Metazoa > Arthropoda > Insecta > Hymenoptera > Scelionidae > Ceratoteleas > Ceratoteleas bidentatus. The sequence goes on from JABFPB010000006.1 coordinate 21,069, forward strand.
ATGTTAAATTGCAGACTTAAACTTGATTAAATCCCTAGGCTTTTTATGACACCTATATATAATATGTATCATATATATCATAGAGCTATTATATACTAAAATAAACATATATTAATTTTATTATAATGGCATAAAAATATAAAATCCTTAGCACTTTCGATGACCACATTTTCCCTTTTTTTACCTAACATAACCGACAATTATAACCAAAAACTTGTTTTCATCAATTTTCTCAAGCTACAAATCCCCTTTAATCACTTAATGTCATTAATCAATTAACGTTTCATCGCAAAGTGTATCATTAAGCCTGCGCCTAATCGGCGCACCTACGAAAATCCGCATGCGGCGCATGTCCGAGCGTGTTACGAGGCCACTGTCAGTGGTCCTTTTACAGTAATAATGACGGACTTTTTGCCCGAGCCAAAGACATAGGCTAACCTCTCACGGGCTTTTATTGGGGCTTAAGCGGAGGAAAGGTGGCTCCGTGATAGATGCGAGCGCGGTAACTCGACATGGGTGGTCATGCCCCGTCACGGGCTGTACATACTAGCCACCCCGAAGACATCGACTGAAACTGATATCAAACTCATAATTCGTTATCTCGACGGGCTCTCGCATTATATCGGCTCATTATCTAAAAATAGTCCCGGCTGGCATTCCGCCGGGACATTATGTAAACGACGCGTGTTTGTTTACCGTTTTCGCGCTCGCGCGCGCAGTAAATAATCACGGCATCCTGACGGACGGGGCCCGAATGTTTATTCAACGTGGCGCGAAATTTGAATTTTATCGGCGGCGGTTTTTGACGGCATGAATAACGCCCGATCGGAAAGCGATGAGCGTAGCCGCTCGGGCCGATACACATGTTGCCTCGGCGGAGCGGGTTCTGGCGACGAACGGTCTGGTTCCGTCGCTGCGGATTCGAGGAGCGCTTCCCGGAAGCTCTGGCAGAACCGGCCGCCGGAGAAAATTTTGTGGCGAGCGGGGTGACGTCGAGTTTCGGAGCTGTTTGTTTTGGCCGGTCGAAGGAGGGTTTGGATGTAATTGTTGCGGAGGAATGCGCGACTTTTTGTTTTGGTATCAGTTTTTGGGGTTTCGTTGGAGGCGGATGGAGATTGAGTTAGACTTGATTGTCGAAAGGGGATGGATGAATGTTTGTTTAGAGGTGGGATTTTGAGGGAAGATTTATCGTGAAAGTGATGTTTTGGTCGGGGTAGAATGATATTTGCATTGCATCGCCTGGATACGTTTTTTCCCCTCATTTTGTGCCTGATAGATGTTATAAACTCTTTGTTGTTAGTGATGTGAGAGATGGACTGGCTGTTTTAATTCATATGTGCATTCGGGTGGTGTAGTGTGTGCCGATTGTATTTTCGGGTCAATGCGTGTAGTTTTTGTGCCGATAATGTAAACCACGGAATTTATTTCAATGGAAGTTTTCAAGTTCAACTCGTTGAAGAGATACGGCAGCCTCTCCATAACATAGACGTGGATTTAAGTACTTTGAAATACATTACATTCTATGCTCGCAGGAGGCACGAGTTCGGGACCGGAAATCTCACCGGACTCACGGGCAGTTCTGATTGGCTTAGAACTGAAGATGAAGTCGGGTTAGATATTTCATCAAAACAGATTTGAATTTCGCGCATCTAACTTAGAGATATTGTTCATCAAACAATATCTATATTTATATATAGATATTGTTTGATAAACAATATCTTTAAATAAATCTGTGTGCTATTATTTACCCTCGTTAAAATAAATGAGTTGTATCGTGACGATATTCCTCTGATCTGATTCACTAGCAACAAATATTTTCAAAAGTAATTTCTCATTTTCAGCAGACATAAACATCTGGTATCTTCGAGGTAAGTATTTTTAAAATAATTTGACTATAAACTGTTCACATAATTTGGAGAAAAATGTTTAACCATTTTATTATAGTTGTAGAGTAAACATTACATATTTTATAATATTATTATTCTTTATTAATTCACTGTTCAGCAAAAGATTTTTTTCATATCCTCGTAGACTATTCAAGCAGTTTTTTTCAAACAAATGCATGACGTCATTCACCGATGCTTTCTCCGTAGTTTCCTGAAACTGATATATATTTATCAAAGGTCACGACACCGACCTGATGAATCAAGGTTAAGTTAATTCGATCAGATTGAGCTTTCATAACAAAGGAAATTACATTTCGTCTCCGGACTATTTCAATATATAATAAAATTATTCTGTAACCAAATTTATTAAAACAAGCTTAAAAAATACCCTTTCAACATAGGCTTTTATGGTGATTGCTTCCTCGAACATATGGAATTGCTAAATGGCACTTCAAGTTTTGGTGAAATGTTAGTGAAATTGTTAATGAAAAACATTTTATGTAATAACTTTATCATTAACATGAGATTTGTTGAGGAAACTTTATACTTTATGGACCTTGTTCAACTCAAAACCCGTGAATTGACACATTTTTTGACAACTCTTGAATATAAACGGTTGATATTTTAGAATTATTACTATATATAATACTATGAAAGGGTTCGAGTTAAATTTCTCAATGCTCACCGGAGGACTGAAATATCTGATTTAAAATTAGCAAAAATAAAAAAAAACTTTGAAAAATACTTTTGTTCCAAAGTATTTTTAAATATGTTATACACCCCAACAGAACCGAAAGTTCAAAAAACGTTTGGTGAAGGTTTCTATTGCGGTTGTGTGAAGGTTCCTGGAAGGTTCCGAACGTTCTGTAAACGTTTTGACAACGTTCAAATTTTCGGCAACAAAGTTACTAGAACGTTCTCTAAATGTTTGTGAAAACATACGCTGAGAGATATCAACAAGAAAGCCTTATTTACATACAAGTCTCGTGGCTTAGTGGTAAGGAGTTCTCTTGGCACTAAGGAGGCTTGAGTTCGATTCCCAGTGATATCTTTTTTTCAGAGTAAACGTTTCGAAACGTTCTATAATCGTTCAGGTAACCTTTCAAAAATATTTACAAATTTTTTAAAATAAAAAACTGTAACGTTTGTGAAACGTTTGGGCGACATTAATACAACGTTTCGAGAAACGTTGAGACAACTTTCCACAGCCGGAAATTTTAACGTTGTTTAAATGTTTACAGAACGTTTGGAACGTTCAAAAACCTGTAGACAAACGTTTAGGAAAATGTTCGCCAAACGTTTATTGAACTTTCGGTTCCGTTGGGGCAAGTTCCAATGAAACATTTTAACAACTATAGACGCAGATAGATTTTTTCTGAAATAGTTTCCAGAAATCACAGTCCGACGATGTTCAGACGACATAATTTATTTGATTAGTGTGCATAATTGATTGTTTACATTTTTTAAATTAATTAAAACGGGCCCAAAAGAGCTGAAATCGCATCACAATAATTTTTACTTTACACAGGTATTGTTCAACGACGCTAGAGAAACGATTTTCTAGCACAATTAAATTACGCTTCATCTATGACAGGCATTTTTAATTCATGTTAAAAGATATAAATCAGTTATATACATTTATTACATAAATTATGTCGTCATAATAAAATAGGTATGTGATTTTCCGGTCAACGAAGTCGATGTTTGGGACACCCTTCTCAATGGAGCATGTCAAGCTCTATTGTTTTCTCAGTGTAATTATCCTAAAATATCAGTCTGTACCATTTACATTCAAAGTTGTCAAAGATTCACCTTACTCTCCCCTTGATGTCACACATGGTTGGTTGGCAGTAAGAAACTTGATGAAATTATCTTTATAATTCATCTTGGCACACACTAAAGAGGACTCTTCTAGATATTTAAAACATTATTTTATTTTTTAAATATTATATTCTAAGCGATAGTATCGAGTTTGACTAATTCTTCTTTGACGACCGACTCTAACAGTAAAACTATCTTACTTGAATTTCTCGAAGTTTCTGGAACATTTTGTTTAAAGTAATGTGGTTAATCTCAGCAAAGTCTCTTTAGAAAATTCCCGTCAAGTAAGTATATTTCACTTCGCGCCACCTTGCCGACACGTCGCTATAATTTACAACAGGTGTTGCCATCTTTTTGACATTATATTTCAGCATAACTTGCGTCTAATGTAATTTCACCGCTTGAAATCCGGCTGTTCAAACTCACTGCACTCTACAAAAGTCCTTAAAATCCTGCTTTACTTAAACAAACTTTTCCTTTCTCAAACAAATTTGTTCCCACCTTCCTACAAATTCTATCTCCTCCCGTCTACATTTCTCAACATGCGATGTATCTCTATAATTAGTCCCAAATCTTCCCAAACACACCTCTTTGATCTCTCTTTTTGGTTACCATTTTCCCAGACCTCGCACAATTTCCCACATCTCAAAACCAAACTTCACTTCAAAGTCACTCTACTTCATAGCGACGTCCTAACGACCCGACAATGACTCAAACGAAGTTTTAAACCGACAACATTTATCAGCGCCTGACTGTTAAGCCCATTCATCAACTGAATGTTACTAATTTAGGGCGTTTCCAATTCACGTGATAAAAAAACGTATATCTTTTACTCAAAATCATTTAACATCAAATAATTTCCTAATCATTAGAGAATCATTTCCATTCTTGTTACGTCATTTCTATATAAGTGGCTCCAAGTTTTTTTTGTAACTTCAAGAAGAATTTAATGTCTCCCCATCCCTTTAACCAATTGGTGAAGACTTTTACAGCCTATCTTTGATTACTAAAGAATTTGTCTCTTGCATTTCCAAACGTCGATTTCACGTCGGATCTTCCACATTGAAAAACGTTCACTTTTTGACTGAAGAAATGATATATCCCCTTAATCTTGCCCACTCGTCTTACCCGTGACCTTCGAAAGTCGCGTTCGTTTCGCGATCAGGCCAAAAATAAGCGCGAAGTTTTTGGCCTCCGGGTTTCGGAAGCCGAGGTGCCAATCCGATTTTGTGGTTCATTAGTTCGCGAAGCCGGCTATTGCCTCGGCTCGGGCGCTGTTTAAGCCTATTAGGATTACGCGCTCCAAAATAGGAGTGCAGTTCGAAAATGCGAAGAATGCCGACGATTTCCTCGAAACCGTCGGAGCGACAGAGGGCGCACCAGTCGCCGTGAAAGATAGCGGCCAGGCCGAAATTTCGCGAGGCTAAGGGCTGGTCCTCGCTTTAATTAGTTGGAACCGCCAGGACGACCGATTACAATCGACGGAATTAATTATGTCTCGCAGATAAGCGACTTCTAGCGCGCGTCCTTTCAGGAAGACCGCGCCGCCGGCCCGAGACAACTCCCGGGCTCCGCTGCGAATTGCGCAAGAATGTTGACACGGTGCTTTGGATGTCAGCTGCGTCTTTGTAATCGGTCAATTACGCGAGTCGCTCGTTTTTTTGGGCTTCAATTGTGGGAACGGGTGATTTAGAGGCGCACAAGCTGATTAGTCGTTGATTTTGATGTATCTGTTGTTGCTGGGAAACCGGTGTCTAACTGGTGTGGAAATCCTACGTCTTTGTTTTTTCCCGACAGACGTTTTGTCGGCCACTATTAGGTGCTTCTACTTTCCATTCATTGGTTACACTTAATTAGAGCCCGAAAACATCTGACCCAGTTGCAAGACCAATTTGGTTTCTATTTCCAAACCAGGAACTAACTAGGCACCTTTCTGAGTCAATGTTCCGAGTCAAAGTCATACCAGAAGACTGATTCATCCAATTAAAACCAACAAGAAGGTCTTCATTAGTCTAATTTGTCATTGTAGTTTTCCTCTAATTATGGTTAAAATAGACCATTTCCACTCCAGGAAATGAGAACGAAATATTTCGCCAAAATCAGCGCGGCTTCGAGATCCGTAGAAGCGCCTACAGATAAGAGGCCTTGGGTACGAGTTGCGAACCGCTGGGCCGTTTACAATTAAGCAATGTAACCAAGTCGCAGACGCGTGGAGCGTCGTGTGTGGTCCCTGACTCCGATCCCACCACCCTACCCTGTCTCCGTCTCTGTCTCCAGTTCCCCGTCTCTCTCAGTCGTCTTCTTTGGTTCCACCAAAGAGTCCCACCACTTGCCGACCTGTCCCACTACTTTCCGATCTCGATATGCTCTCTCGGTCTCCGCGCTATCCACCGCGATGCTATTCCTAATCACCTCTCTCTCCAACGCAACCCTTTTTCCTGGGCTTCTCCCCCTCCCTCCGCTCCTCTCGCCTTACCCACGTTTTCGCGCTAATCCTCATTTCAGACTTAATCTTTCCATTCTTCATACGCGGTGCATATTCCGCCTCGTGTTATTACTCATTTTCCCTGCCACTTGACCTTGCTTGCCCATTTTATGGCTATCTGCAACCCTCGTACAATTTTCAAATGAAGTGTTCCGCGTAACGAACATTGTAAAGCGCCTTTTCATACCTTTGTTGCGTCGTTGTGCGAAGTAATTGGTCATGGGTTCGGTTCTTACGATGACTCTAAAATTAAAATTCGGTAAAAAAGACTTTTTTCAGTCAATTCAAGGCAGCGGAGAAAGTATCAAGCAATGTATTTGTCTGATTCTTCACGATGCTTTCCGTACTTCGTCCTCTATTTCTGTTTTCAGTCTTTGCTGTTTTTGTTTATTTTCGTAGGTCATTTGTGGTTTAGTCTGGAAACTCTGACCTTTTCGACTTTTTAGTCTCTCAGCTTTCTCCGTTGCAGCAATATTTTTTGTTTGTTTCGGAGCTTGACTTGGTGTTTATTTACGTTTATTTGTCAATGAGAGTCATTGCTTTTATTTTGACAGTCCACTTTATTTCTAGTTACCCCCCGTTCGACCCTTTATTTACATTTCGACCGTTCTTTCAGCTTTTATCTGCATTTTTGCCTCCGTTTCCGTTTATTTGCCAGCTTATAAGGTCAGCACGGGCAAACTCGTTTCCTCGTAACTCGAATCCGATCTTGTTAGAGATCCCGCTTATTCCCGACGAAAAGCTTTTAATTTCCATCGCGTCTCATTGCAGTCCGACGGCTGCTTTTCGCGTAATTTGCGCTCGAGCTGTGTACCGTTTTAACTTCAGGTGCAAAAGTCGTGGATGATTAGAAACGAACCATCAACATTGATGACACAATAAACCCCGGAATATATGCACTTTTCTGCGACGGCAAGTCAAAAAGCGAAATTCCTCGGGTCGAAGCGCGAACTCGCTCGGATGCCAGTCGCTGAGTCAGCCGTCGGCGAGCGCCTTCGAATATCCGGAAATTCTCGAACGCCGGCATCAACATTCGTTTCATTGATTTGACCGTGCGTTTTTGTACTCTTTTCCGCAGTAATTTTATGACATCAACAACCTGCGCACATCAGCCTCGAGGAATCCGAACCCGGGATTGACGTTCGCCTTTTTGATAGGCTTCTCATTGTGTCCTTTCAAAGATCGACTTCAAAGCGATACGCAATCGCGTTTCCGCTCCTTTTGTTAATGGACGTTTGTTTCTGGACGCGCTCTTTAGATCTTAAAATTGCTAAAATAAATGCCTCCGCCGACTTGAAGTAGATTGGATTTTTGATTCGTTATACTCGGAATCATTTAGCTTGTCATGTAAATGAAAAGTTTAGAATTCGTCCGGAAAGTGTACCTTTGAAAGTCATAACGGAAATGTGAAAAGTGAGGTAAGAAGTCTCGGAAGTGCGGCATTTTAAGGATTTCTGGATTACCTATGATGTTAAAAACATGAAACAATTTACTCGATTGACGTTTAAATTAATAATAAAGATGGTTCTTGTTAATGTCCTGAATAACGAGATTCCGCTATTTAGCTGTCCAACTTTCACCATTCACTTTTCTCACTTCATGAACAAAGATTGAAACATGCAAAAAACGGTCGATAAAAGTGTTTACAGCACAAAGATGGCGACTTAAGCTCGAATAACCGGAGATAACTGAAAGGAACGTTTGCAGATTATAGGCTGACGAGACAATCATCGCGCCATTTCCACTTAAAAATAACGAACTGCACCCGCTCATTTGCAGCCGATGGAACCTTCTCGCCAGACGACTCGAAACCGAACTCGAGTCTTTGACTTTGAAACCTGGAATTCGGATTTTAACAGCAGACAGTCTCCCTCAAAACTCGCATTCGAAGCCAGGGATAATCATGTTTCCGTTCTTTTTATTAATGGACGTCTGTTTCTGTGTGCACAGCGCGCAGAAACGTACATAAACGTCGGGCGATTTCCGCCGAGCTATAACTATCCATAATCGGCGATTATCTTATGGCCAAACAAAAGGTGAACAATCAATAAGCGTTTAATGAACGTTGAAACGTGCATTAACGTAAGCAATTATTCAGTAAGTGTTTGATGAATACCAGAATATTGGACACATTTGCATAACGACTCATTAAATTTTCATGAGACGCGCGAGCCCGGCCGAGCGTGTCGTCTGTTTACGTTTTCGTTATGATTTGCATCGCGCTGCACCTTTTTTGCCGCAAAAATCGTTTCCCTGAAGCGTCCGGATATCGAGTTTCTCGTACGCACAATGGACGTCCATCGTGGTTGCACTTCCTCCTCCGGTCAGCTATTCTCTCCGACACCCACGGACCCAGCGTCTCCGAACTTTTCCCGGGATTAAGTCATCGAGACGTTTCCAGCGCCGTTATTTATTTACTTGCCCATTTGAATGACAAAGGGAATCAACTTGAACGTCGAAGTCAACTTTTTTCGTCAAGGCGGCGAAAAAGCGAGGACCGCAGGAAAGAATCGAGGACCTCTCTCGACGTGCGGGGGAAAAGTTCCTCACGGCATCGTGATTAACGAGTCCCACGGGTATAAATCGCGCGACGGCTTTTTGTTCGATATTAATAAACCGCCAACGTGCGGGCGCGTATAAATATTCAAATGAGCGGTCGTCATCAATTTTATCAACAACGATCCCGCGTGACACGTTATTTACATTTTACAACATGTCACGTCGTACAACAAAATACGACGCGGACGAAATTAAAGCGACACTCCGTAGCAGATAACGAAGACGTTTCAATCGGCGAAACGCCGGGGGTTTCGCGCTGTCGAACCCGTCGGCCTTTGACATTTATACGGCGATCGGCTCGTTTTACATGCAGCCCCATATCGGCCCGGCAAAAAACTGCGCTGGATCCGATCGGGGCCTGGCTCGGGGATAGAGCTGTGTGACGCGTGAGAGCGCATCACCAGAGACGTGTTTCGAGGCTCGGACTTGTCCGAAGGCGCGGACGCGTAAAAAGGGACATGACACCGGGAAACTGAATACCTGCGGGCCGTACTGTCACAATCGGTACGCGGAACCGGTCCCATCTCACTTAATACGGTCGTCTTATCGAGAGGTGCGAGGCGAATATCGAGAGAAATTTGACGGAGGATGAGGAGGTGGAAAAAAGAGTTGCGGGAAAAGGGTGGGTGTAATTATGATGTAGGAAAGATGAGGATTAAGGTGGTTGACGTTTGCAGTCATGCGTGATGAGTTACGTTGGAAAAAGGAAGGTGGGCTGGGTTTGAGATAAGACCACACAGGGAGGTGATGGAAAGTGAGAATTGAGTTGTTGGAAAACTAGGAGAGAGGTAGGAACAGGTGTAGGTGGTTAGGAAGTGAAGATTAAAAAGGTTTCCGGTCAGGTGCCAAGGGGGTTTAACACTTACAAGAAGGTTCGGGTAGAGACTTTCCTAAACTAAAAACTAACTAGAGGTGAGATGGGAAGATTTCTGCACAGACATGTTTCGGAAGCAATATATGAAAAGTGTCTAACGAAACGCTGAAATCTGATCAAACTGAAGATCCTAAAAGTTATTCCATATTGTCAAAAATTCGTACTGCATTGCCTTCCTCCCCAACCGGGATACCCAACCTCCATCCACCCCAAAATCGAAGACTCCACCCATCAGTGGATACTAGACAAAAGGTCTTCGCAGACCATCCACGCTATCGCGAGATAATTTATTGGTCAATCAGGATGACGCATGAAGGTATAAGGTGACACGTCAGCGTACGGAGTCGGCCATTAATTTTCATACCCATCAGCGTCCGATCTCCCTTACTCGCTCGCTCGTCGTCCTACGTCTGTTTCTGTCTTTTTCGCGGCATCGAACGACGCGAGCATCCATCGGCCGATCGGCTACCGTACGACTAATGCCCCGTCCCGGTAACAACGGCGATCCTGGCAGATTTCCGTCGCTCTTAGCCCGAAGAGTTATTCCTCCCCGGTCGCTGCCGCTATTAGTTAATCCGGACGTAACTTCCCCCCGTTGTTCCTCCTCATTCCGACATGGCGCGCGGAATTAACGAAAATGTTCGCTAGTCGTCTTCCCACGTTTATTTCAATCAAATGGGTATTAAGAGACGCCAGCATAGGAACGCAGGACAGTATTCGAAGGTCTCGTTTGCAAAAACTACTGAGGACGGCATGGTCCGAACATTGGATGCCATTGGAATTCAGAACAAAAGTGTCCAAACGAAGTGGCCAGGCTTCTCCTTCTCCTCATCAATATCAAACCACTAGCCTAAACACTTTCGTAGACTTTTCCATCTGATTGTCCAACTTTCCATTCATCGCCCTGTCCAAAAGCTTCGAACAAGCCAACGACCCCCGCAATTAGCAGTCATTCACACACCGCGCGTTTAGCTGAATCCTAAATAAATCTCGGTCGGATGAAAGTATCGCTCGGACAGTAATGAGTTGCGAAGCATTATTTAGTGGCGTTCGCATCCTGGTCTGGTCCCGCGGGATGAATCAGACGCGAGATGGATGCGCGTCTCGAGCCTTGACCCGGGTCGCCCGGCTCCGTGTACTCTCGCCTTCGCATTCCCGCGTTCCTTTTCCATCCACCTCGGGCATCATTTATAAAGATTCTAGGACAAAGAACAACAATCGCCGCGGTAGATCTCGCGCTCGCTCGCTCGCGTTTGACCCCGCCGAGGCGTCCACTGACAGACAGAAGCGCGAGTCTGTCAAGTATGCGATCCTAATCTGACAGCGACGTATTGGACGGTCGGGTCCGGTAATCGGGCATGCCAGAGAGCACCATTATTAGTCACCGGGCATAAGCGATTTCCATACATTTCGATGTCACGCGGGGATCTCTTTCCCAGATTTGTCCGCACGCGCAAACACGTCTAGCAGCGCCCCTACCCGGCGCGACGGTGGCGCTGCCATGGACCTGGGAAAATATTTTCGTGCGTCGTTATTTATGGCCATTCATTCGGTTTGAACGCTCGCTCATCAGGGGTACTGTTTATTCGCGATGGTGTGGATTCGGACGGGGAGAAGGACGCCGGTGAATAGATGGTTTTGTTTAGGTGGTTTTGAATAATCGCGGGCTTCGGGTCTGATTTATTTTCGGCGTCGGCATTCCAGACACTTCTGAGGTCCGGAATGCCGATAACTGATAACTAGGTCGATCTGGTCATCATTGAAGAGTTACGTCGATTGTTCGACCTGCGGAAGATGGCTCTGTTTCGACACTTGCGGGTCGATGTAACCATAACAAATCCGGGAAACTTTATTACCCAAGTTCCCGACATCAATCGAGCCGGAGACCCTTAATTAAAATTCGGTGCGACACTCGGGAACACGAAAACAATCAGCTCGAATAAACAATCTGATTTTCATAATAAAACACTCAGTGAACCGGCGCCTTTCTAATGCCCGGCCATAAATAAGCTCGCTTTTTGGAGCACGTCTTCATTTGCAATTGACAAAACTCCGGATTATTACTCGTTACCATAAATTACGGAGTTGCCCAAACTTGCGACGCCCAATTGCCAAGACGTATAATTTGGCGATTAAAAATCGAACGGCGTCGGTCCGTTGCTCGGCATAATGGTCACTTAATCGGTATTCCGTATCGGGGACTTTCAATTAGAAACCTCAACGAAATCCGACCCGACAAATCGCTCGGGTACGTTTCCTAACCTAAAAACGCCGGCCCATTAATTTGCCCCGAAACTACCGGATTCTCATACATCAGCGTCCCGCGAGACGTTTTCCTGTCAAAACCCCGAGCGTCCGAAGTGCAGCCACGACTGACAGTGAAAAATCGGCAGACTCGAACCGAACCCATTCGTCTCGCCGCAACGAACGGCCGTTCGGTTTCGTGAAGCCGATGTCATCGTGCCGGCCGATGTTTTGACGACTTGTTTATTCATCATCCGACCAAGACAAATGCCGCGCGACCAATCATACCGGACAAAAAGTCTCAACAATTCTTCATTAATCGAAATCGGTTTATTGTCGACCAGAAATCGGCGCTGAAAAATCGGCCGGGATTAACATAGTCCGGGGGCCTAGCTGATAACGATCGGAATCGGAAATCGACGTCGATCGGATTGACACTTGATGGATCTGTCCGGCACGACAACGGGTTAATGCTGGAAAGTGGTCTCTGCTACTGATTATGGATGAGCCCATTTTTCTCCGGGGAAAAATGTCGATGACTATGAAGGATCTCTCGGGAGGGTTTGTTTTCGGACTGTGACGAATCGGCGACGTCACGTGATCGTGTAGTTTAATAGCTTCGATTACTTACGCGGGGGACGAGCTTCGGGTTGGGTCGCCGATTGGTATGCGAAGCGACGTTCGGGGATCGGCATTTACCGGTGATAATGAATGAAAAAAGGACAAGGACGACTGAAAAAATTGGACGGAAAAAATCGCGGGGCGAAATCGGGTTGATTGCCGTCGAACTTAGGTCGATTGCGACAGCGCTCGGTAATTCGTCAATTTCGCGTTCGTGTATAGACTTGCGGAATGTATTATACATGCAGATCAAAAGTAGAAAAGCTTAAAACGGCGAAAAATATAGTGTAGGGCTCGGCGGTTCGGGGTAAACGATTGCCGGCAAATTGCAGTATCCACAATTGTAAAGTTTCATAAATGACACAAATTTAAATTTAGTCGGCGCAAGCCTCCGCGGACGCAAATAGAAATCGCTGTAATTTATCGGTTCATGCGGGTAATTGGTTGTTGGTTATGATAATGTTGACGATTGGATGAAATAAATTGAGTTGGAGCGGTGCATTGATTTAACCTTCTGTTCTGGGTGATTTCGCTTGATTGCAATATGCTTGTCAATTTAACTTTTGTCTAACGTAATACCCGATACAAATAAAAAATAAATGAAAAAATGTATTTAATGTATTCTCATTTTAAAGGTTTATTGTAGAGCAATGAATCATTCCTAAAACCTTACCTTGAAGAAGCGTCCATTTATAATAGTCGAAATGCAACCAATTTTGACTTGCTTTGAAAGGCAATGACGTTTCTTTAAATTTCCCAATGAATTCCTTTATACACCGAAAACGGAAGCTTCTTTGTTGAAAAATTGTTTGCTGAAAGTGTGGGATTAGGGTTTTTATTACTATCTCCTAATGCAAGATAATGGTCTTCCCGCCTAAAAATTTATTTTGACACATGTCTCTTCCCCAACACGATACTTTAACGGACGACATAAATCAGTATTAAAATGGTATAAAATGTGCTAAACTACAAAACTAGACCACTCTTTTTACATCAATTTGTATTACCCAGCAACCCAAATTACCTTCCCAATACCCTGCGCATCTCGAACCAATCTCGCAACAGCCAATCCCCTAATCGATCTTCCATTTCTTCCACGGAAGGGCCATTACTTTCACATTTCATAATCTAAATAACAATAAAGCATCAAGCAAACAAACGCGACGACAAAAACCGTGCCGATGTTCGGTCTTCCGTTTCAATTTGCCGATGCTATCTCTGCCGAATTACAAGCGGGAAATATGGCTCGCGGAGGAAGGAGTAGCGCGTCGTTTTATCCCGAGATTAAATTTGCGCTCTAAAGAGCACTCGGCGGTTATGGGTTAAATGAGGTGCGAGGCGATCCGCGATCGTATCGCCGCGGCCGGGGCGTAGGCGTGGCCGGGACTGATATCAATGATGGCCACCTTTCGACTGTAAATCAATTGATATCACGCGGAGGTCAGGAGGGGATTTTCACGGGGCCGATTCAGCCCCGGAGAGGCATGCGCCAGACGCGGGGATCGACCCGGCCCGATCCGCTTTTATCCCGGAGAATGCGCGGCTCCATCCCCGGCGCGCCGCCACTTAACGCCGCGTCCCTCCTTTTTCGCCCCGGGGGATGTTCGCGCAAATTGATTCCGCTAATTTTTAGACCGATCGCACACTTATTGAACTGCGCGCGTAATAGCTGTCGTTCCGAACGCCCGATCGCTTTCCACGGCAATCGCGTAAAACGCCGCTTTGTATCGGATCCTCGTTTCGCTCAGTGAAAAATCTCCAAAATTCTTTCCCTCGGGGCGAAAGAGAATTTCATTGGGATTTTCACTCGGCGTGGGTGGAGTTTGATCAGGTTTAGTGAATAAATAACAGGACAGCCAGAAAAATAATTTAGTTGTCTCAAATAAAAACATTTATTTGCAAACATTTAGTTGTGCTAAAAGAACATTTATAAGGGACTAATACATTTTTATTTGACGTAAGGAAGTTCATTTATTTGTACAAATATATGTTTATTTGCTATAAAGATAGATTTATTTATTTGAAATAAATCATTAATTTAGGACCGTTTCAAATACATTATTTAGTTATGGTAAAGTGAATTTATTTGGAATTAATACATTATTTTTCTAAGTGGAGAATTTGTCAATTTGCATATAGAGAGTTAGGTTAAATTTGCATTTTAGAGGGCGGTGACTTTTATATTGGATACATGGAAAATGTGTTTATTCTGATACAAAACTGTTGTATAATTAAATACTTTAATGTGGCAACTGTATGTAGATATGGTCTAAATATGAAAAAAGAAGTGTTAGTCGGGGTGGATATAATATGCGGATTATGTAGGGTCACGTGTAGATCGTATGAATTAAATATGGACTACATGTCGAGTCACATGAATATCCAAGTTAACAAACTGTCGGCAGATTTCGATATAAAATTCAATCTAAAATACATGATCGTGATTAAATCTAATTTGAAAAATAAAACCGCGTTTTATCATCTTTACTCTGCGTGACACAATTGTATCTTCACATCGGTGTTTTATGTCTTGCAAATTAAAGGAAACTTTTTCCGACATTTACGTTAATCAATTTTCATTACGTATTTTATACAGCTTTTTGTCGGGTCTAAACTTCACACTCCTCTATACCATAAATCGAGTACGACCGTTTTACAATCCAATATTGATCATATGCCCGATTAACCAATACAATTTTATTAAACCCAGCCACCTGCTCGAGCGATTTCAGAAAATTTCCAACAACTCGTAAAACTCCGCCAATCATAAATCTCGCCTGACTAATTACCCCGCGAGATCAACGCTCCCGTTGGCGCGAATCGTTACGCGAAAGGTCGCGCGGCTAATTTCCTTGCGCTATGATGCGCCGGGGCCAATTACGAGTCAATAAACTGGTGATTGTCTTGCGCATCGGAAAATCATAACTAATCGTATAAACGTATCCGTCATAAAAGCGTAATAGCCGCTTCTCGTGTTTTATTGGCGAGCGCGCCGCGAGCGGCAAAAATGCCCGACGGAATGTTTACGTGATATACGGTACAATAAACTTTGTTCGAACTGCCCGTAAGCATTTTACACTCGTCCCGATGAATATTGAGACGGCAAAACTCACGCGCGCCTAATTTACGCATCGCCGCTCGTTATCTCCGGTTTCGTAACAGATTGTCTTTTATTCCGCGATAACCGATCGTCTTTACGACGCCAATACAGTGGCGCTGCTGCTTTTCCTACTTACCCAACAGATGGCGCTTTTAGGTGTTGTCAAGAAATCCATCGAATTCTTCTCGCAATAGTTTAATATAACACTGAGAAAACGAAGTAATAAGAATTAGCCATTTAAGTGGTAAAATCCTATGACTTGAAATGGTAAAACCTTTAATGTTACATTTCTTAATATTATGTTAGTTGGTTCTTATAAAAAAGGATTAATCTTTAATGTTAATTAGTATTAAATGCATACAAATATATTGCGTAGTAAATTTAAATCAACTGAAACTATGTTTTGCGCTGTTAATAGTTTGAGGTTATGTTTTATTATTACTGCAACTACATTTTTTACGTACAATATTTATCATTCCAGTCGAATTATCTGATAATTAATAGCATTCGATATATATTACTTCAGTTTTTTAATAAAAATGGTTCATAATACTTTTATATATTCATAATTTAATTTACCATTTCAAATAAATGGTAAATTAAAGTAAAGCTTTACCACTTGAAACGGTAACGTTTACCACTTAAATTGCTATTTTAACCAGTTTTCTCAGTGTAGTCATTCATTCCACTCTATCGCTGGAAATAAGCGATATCTCATAGAATTCGGTTATGAAAGAACGAGACTTCCATTCTAACAAAAAAAGTATGAAAGGGTTGTAAAGGGAGGCAAATTGAGAGAGAAACTGCGTCATCTTCGATACTAGGAATATTTAATCAATCTTTAAATAATCGTCTTATACACGAACGAGACCTCGGGGCGTAACGTGTTACGCTCAGCGTGTTATTGCTATAAGTAAATAAATAACTAAGTTTACTTTAAACAGTCTGTAAGCGAAGTCACCACTACGGGGGCAGGACGATGCGTATGTACAACGAGACGTCGTGCGAATTGCGCCTCCCGGTCCCTCTCTCTCGGACCGAGAGGGAGAGAGTTACATGTGTACCGCGCGCTATTGCACATCCTGCAATTATGCCTGTCGCTCGGGGGCTCGTATTTTACATTTTTACAATAAATTAGCGTAGATTAGCTGTCGTTTTTCGCGTTGCTTCCAGGCCGCTATGGCACGGTGCCTATCGAAGATTGCCTCGCGCCGGTCTGCGTTTCGATCTTGTTTACGACTTTATCACAGAGCTGCCAGGCGATCGAACCTGCGCGAAATGGACGCTTGTTCGGTCGTGCGACAACGACGGTTCTCGCGAACCTTGGTGGTTGTAAGTCAGAGAGGGAGGGGGTCAGATCCCGGGGAAAAAGTTGCACGATTTCGACCTGGTTTCATTTCGACGCTTAGGACATTCAGCTGACTCAATGTTCAAATGGTTAAACTTCGAAATGGCTTTGTAGTCTGAAACATAGACAAATTTATGTTGGTCTTTTTCTGTTTTAAGTTCATTTTATATCATCGAAAATGAAACAACTTTTTCCTCGAAGTTTTCTTGTTTTTCGGTATTGCCAGACGAAGGGGGGAGGGTGAATAAATCGAGCGGATTCAAGATCAAACCCGTCGGAAAGTCAACGTCAACGCAATTGTGGGGAAACCGAGTCGGACGAAGATAAATTTTGTGCAATGGGGCGTCGTCGACGTAGGATCCCCGACGGAGATTGAGGACCCTTTTTCCAGTGGTCGTTAAATAATATCACATGTAACAAAATACAAAATAATACAAAAACGTGGTCCGAAGTGATGTGGGGATACATTTGCACGATCCGGTGGTTTTGGCAAAATGCTTGCCTGGTAGGTTCAAGTCCGTCGATGCTGTTCAAGTTCCGGTAATACAATGCGAACGTGGATCCATGTACATAACAACGTTACTTTACACTGACAAATCCCAACAGCACACTTGATCATCACGCTTATTAGATACCAAGACGAAAACTTGCATACTTCGGTGAAAGTACCGCCGAAAGACCGCGGAGGATGAGACTACCCCTATGTTACACTTATGTCTTGTTCGCATGTGGCCCATATACGCATGGTTCGTACATGGTCCACACCAACCCACACACGCTCCGAAAACGCTTACATAAGAACGCGCAAACTCTGCCAAACGTTCAGTTTCTCGCCGCGACTTATCGAGGAAAATCGATAGCCGTTTTCACGAGGCTTCAAGCCGTACTTTCACCGTCAACGTCATCATAAATAATCGTACAAATACATCACTACGAGAGAGAAGAAACCAGAGGAACCGATGCGTTTCTTCGGAATTCTGAGCCATGATACGTCGGAACGAAAGTTTTTTGATCGCGACGAACGAATTTGGTCGTTTCACTTGGCTTGCAGTTCGGCCGCCTGCTCCTCCTCCTCTTTGGTCAATGGAACTGTCGAATGGTTGTACAGGCCCTGCGCCATCAACTGGAGCGCCAGCGGGTTCTTCTGGCCGCTGGCCTTCTTGATTTTCGCGCGTTTGTTTTGGAACCAGATCTTGATCTGCGCCTCGTTTAGCCCGAGGTCCCGCGACAGTTCCTGCCGCCGCTTCTCGTTCAAGTACCGGCTCTCGGCGAACTCGCGCTTTAACCTCGCCAATTGTTCGCCACTGAACGCCGTTCGCGGCCGCTTTTCCTCCGGTCCGGCCGTACTTCGACCATCCCCTGACCTCTTCACCCTCCTCGTACGGGGACCTGCAAGAACAAAAGGGGATTCGACGATTAGACTCCCGAGCTTGGTTTTCAGGGAGAAAACGGTATTTTGGTGTAACTGTTCATCGTAAACTTAAAAGTTTGTGAATAAAGTGTGGATTTCTTGGAATATATTTTAACATTGACTGTGTTATAGTATAAATGAGTGTGCCAAATGCTTGATTAATATCTTTGTGTTACAAATCTTGCAACCTTTGGTTTCACCTTACATGCTTCTGATACGAAAGACTAATATTCATTCTATGTTGCTTATAAATTATTATTTGTGTCAGAAACTTGAAGCAAAAGAAAAAAAGTTCATAGATTATTAAAAGTTCTAGACCGCCATTTTTATTTTATTTTTTTAATGAAATTTGGTCTAATGAAGTTATGTTATGTCGTTTGCACAAGAACCTTGATGAACAGGGATTACTGACTACAATCAAGAAAAATTCTTGATTGTAGTCAGTAATAACTGTAGGTAATAAATATTCTTTAATAGTAGTACACAAGGTTTGAATAATCTTTAATAATAGTGCAAGCAAGAAAGCTGATGAGCTTGACTAAAATTATATCACCAGCTATTCTTTGAAACTACTCTCGTTATTTTTCGAATTATGTAGCCAAAAATCATTTAAACTAGACTTTTTACTGAATCAGTGGTACATCAGTTTAGTGCTGTGACGAGAAATTGCAAGTATGTTTGAAAATTAAAAATGTCGGAAAAATCGTTGAGGGTTGGGAAATGCAGTTCGATTGATCACACAGACATTTATTCGCTGGTATTGCTCAATTATACTGTCATTCGATCATTTTCGATAAGCGAATTCTATTGAATAAACATCGAGTTAAATCATTTGCGAAACGCAACTCAAAAAGTTTAGCGAACCAGCCGAGGAGTACCCCGACTATCGATGTCTGGGATCAATAATATCATAAATATTTCAGCAAAAACAATCCGCGTGGCGTAGCCCCATACAAAATCGACCTTTCACATGATAACCATTATTTATTCAGAAAAAATGCCGAATCAGAAATCGTGGCTGGCTGACAGAAATGTCGTAATGAGATGCAAGCCGCGATTGCCAACGCTCTCGGACTGTCGAAATAATAAATCCGACATTTTTCGCATAGCTGAAAACGCGAATCGCGAGCGCGATTCAAGTGACAACATTAATTGTCAGCGATCGAAGATTACCGTTGTAAAACATTTGTCCTAACAAAGGTTTTGCCAGCCGAACGTTGCAGATCGGCCGGCCGATACGTCGCCGTTGATCGTTATGATTTGATTTATTTACAATAACGGCCGTGAGATCGCAAATATCACGCTCTCATGAGTTATTGGCCGCTGAAAATGCGCCGATTGATCGACGCGATTTTTACTGTTCCTTCGCCTCGAATTATTATTAATTTTCTGAGTTTTTGTTTGGTATTGTCCACTGACCAAGTTTACGATTCACGTGTCCTCCATTTACAAGTCTCATTAGAATCCATTCACAGCAATCTAACCAGAAAATTGAAAATGTATTTCCTGTTCTATTCGCAATATTGCTAAAGACATAAAAAAATGTATTGCCATTTCCGTTTTGACTAAATTCCCAAACTGACCACTCGTAATTCACTTAACCGCCTACAGCACTGAAATCCGCGATGACATCTGTCAATTTCGCTGTTTTGACGTAATTAAGCCTCGTCATAGTCGTCGAAATTGACGATTCGTTTCGGGGCTGATGCCCCTAACGTCTAACTCAACGCAAGACGGGAATTAGTGGTTCTAACGGCACACGTCGTCGGAATGCGGGGGCGGGGGTTGCGTTTGGCGTCTTAACGTTATTGGTTTTCGCGCGCGAAAGGAAGCAAGGGTCGGGACGTCAGCGCGCGACTTCGCTTAAGTAATTAGATTGCCGTTCGTTACCTCAGTCATTCCGAGGCGGGAGCGGCAAACTTTCGGCGAGGAACGTGCAAGTGTGTCTGTGAGGAGTTCGCAATGTGCCAAATGGAAGCGCGCTATTGATCTGCCGAGTCGGCTCTCGGGATTATCAGCCACTTGGGCTACAGATATAGCCATTTCAAATTCTAATTTTGGCGCCCGAGTGGAACGTTGGTGTGGCCGGACGGACTGCGGAAGTCGACGTGGTCGACCTTTTGCGTTCCGAAGAGCGATCGAGTGTTTAAGGATTTACGAACGTTTGGAATTGGACGAACCTGGATCTAAGTCGAATATTTCGTCCTGATGGTATTAATGATCGGTAGAAGAAGAGGGACCTGCCTTTGTAAGATGAATGTTTAGCTTTGAGAAGATACTTGTAAAGTTGGGAAAACACAGGGGTTGAAGACGGAATATTCGAAGATTGAATAAAGGGAAGGAAGATCCTATATTTAGAAATGAAGAAATGATTTAAGGACAAGAAAGAAAATATAATCTTGTGACAACTGGTGACTTTTATGTAAGGTTAAGGGGATCTGAAGGTTACAGAAACCAAACATCTGAAACAACTTCACTGAACAAAGAAAAGAATACGAAGTAAGAACCTAATGAAGTTCAGGAAAAAGTTGAATGCTCAACATGTGCTCGAGTGGTAACCTTCACAATGCTTAATTGCAATTCTCACCAGCTTTAACATCGATTCAACAACATACACTACAATTACAGTTTCAGATCAAGGAACCAACCCAAGCAATGTCAATTTCATATTGCCCTGAAGACAGCTTAACATTATTTTTAGCATTGGGGATCAATGAAGCAACTACTATCTACACATTGCATCACATACATCAAAAGTCGCCACTGGAAAAAGCTATTGCACCAAGCTAATGACCAGAATATCTCGATCCACTTCTCCAATCTAGACCGAACCTCAACGAAATCTTAGCGATCCCGAGCTCTCTTGCTTAATCAAGCGTTGCCTGAAAATAGGCACATGTGCCGATCCTATACCCACTCGTAAATATTGCATAAATATTTGCATGATGCCCGAGCGACAACCACTCTGTCCCTTCACGCCAATCAAATATACATGCCCGTGAATATTAATTCTTATTTGTCCGCGAAATTGCATAAATGTTTCGCGGCGCTGTCATCCTGCAGCTAAACATTTAATCGCTAATCCCCGTGTTTAACATCGCAACCTCTTTCATACAACGACAGTTTCGTCCGATGAATAATTAAGCCCACTCTTGCGGCGGATCGATGCGACTCGCGTTCCCTAGAGTTGCTTCTGCGTCGAGCCCCGCGCCTCTCGTTCTCGCCACGCCGGTCGGAGGAACTAATTTAAACATTAATTTTCGATCATCGCACAAACAATGGACGCATACCGTGTCAGTCCGATAGATACGTATCGATTGCGCGGAAAAAGTACGACAGATATGACTGGTATCGACTGTGCGTGGTCGGTGCACACTTGATTGACGCGCCGATAAGATCTGCATGTAACGGTCATTTTTTACACGAAACGTCGAGCCTGATGAAAATTCATGCGTTTAATTAACGAGCGACAATATCGGGATGCTGAATACGTAAAATCCGTCCCCCGATTGCGAACATATGCTGCAGCTGGGATTCAATTCACTTAAGATCATCAACACGGACATGACGAATGATGAGTCAACAATATAAAATCTCGATGCTTGGAGAGAGAAAGAGAGATAGAGAGCTATTTTCGGATCGGATGTGTTCCAAGGCAATCAATTACTGGAAACGGCGGATAATGAAAATTGGCTTTGATGGACTGAGTGGATGAAAACGGGGAGAGGAGAAGCGAGAACGATTTTCGGGGTTAGGTTGCGGTCTTAGATATTGTAATGCCTTGTGCCAAAAGTTTGTTTATTAATATTTTTAATTCGTCTTTGCATTCTAAAATATCATGCTCCTAAACAAAGTTCATTTCAGAAGCAACTTTCAGACTTTTCACCGGCAGTTTGCGATTGTACTCTCTAATTCTCTGGCAACAACTGCAAATTCAACGTTGTTTCGCGCATGATGATCGTAAATGCACGTTCGCTCTCGCGCAACTCGACGTTTTCACTTGAACTGTCGATTAAGTCATCTCACATGCTTGAAAAGTACCAGTCACTTGCGATCTCGGCTTACACGTTTCCCGCGGTTGAACTTTACGTCTCGACGTTTTAATGCCGACCTCGTACTGTAAACAATAAATTTGCCGGCTATGATTTATCGGGTGTAATTATTGGCCTGGCGATTCGCACATGCCGGGAGAGGGCAAAACTCGCGCGACGACAGGCAAATCATTAAGTCATTAACAATGACTCGAGCGTCACCGCGAGTCGCCGATTAGGCACGCTCGCGAGGAGGACGATCATAATTATTGGCACCGGTCGGCATTAATCAATGCGGCGAATTTTTCACGATCGACGGAAAACACGTGTTACGGGATCCGATGGCAATTAAGATAGCGTTTATTATTGATAAGTTTGCGCAACGCGGAACATTAACAATTTTTTTCCGCCGGTGAAAAAATGAGGAAAAAGACAACTCTCGGATTGAAAAGGATTTCTGGTTACACGTATGACTTTGCAGATCGCACGCGAACCGATCAAACAATCATTTCCTTTTTCCTACTCCCTTCATATCGCTCCAGTCGCTGAATGCTATTGAAAGTTGCATTTTTTCCCCTCTGAATCACTGCCGGCGGTTTTCTCTCGGTGAATGCGAACCGATTGATTTATCGCACTTTGTTTATTGCCGTATGTGTACAAACTCGCGTGGCATTTCTATCATTGATTGGATAATATTATTTAGCGATGAATTTATGCGATGAATTTATGCGATCAGCCGGGATACCGGCAATTAGCCCGCGGCGCGATAAAAAGGTTATTAAATTAGGCGCGCCGGGAGTCGGATCGCGCAATAACGCTAATTAATGATACGGCGCGAATGAAGTATCGCGATCGGCGCGTATCCCAGAAAGCGCGCGATTGACGGACATTTTACGATTGCTGCGGCCGTCGGGTTTTCTAATTATTAGCGCGGCTATGCTAATGCGAAGTTTATGCAGATGCGTAACCACGTGATCGGGCTTGTGGCTCCGTTTCGATTGCAGCCGCGATTAGAAGTTGCGCAAATCGCACGAATATTGTATAATTATACATTAGTATTAATATTTATTACGCTATCCAGCATCTGAAACGATTGTATCTTCGGCTTTATGAGAATTGTTGGCGTGGCCTTCCTCCCATGCAGGTGTAATAAATGTGAGCACGCTCGGTCGAGTGAAGAAATGATTTTTATTGCTTTCGACGGCATTCAGCGGTAATTAATTGCGACAAATTGCGAAAAGCGACGAATCCCCGCGCTATCAATCATGATCGAGGCTTTCATGATCACAAACTATTATCTTCCAATCGTAAATTTCCAGCGATTTCGAGTTTTACGATCGCGCCGCGACGAATGGCAATGACGAAAAATTGTGACGGCGGTTTCGCCGATTCCGATAACTGATGATTCGAAAATCGGACGATCACGAGAAACGCCGAAGAATGCGACGGTAATGACGGCAGAAATGAAATGCTGATTCGAGCGGCACTGGCAAACAATCGTGTGTTGTCTCGAGTCGGACAAACGAGGCCGGGAAGATGAGTGGTTTCGCGATGACGAGTGTCATTTCCGGAAACGCGGCTGCGGCCTTCGACGGGACTCCTGGCCGGACGGTCGGACGACGATTTTTAAGAGACGAAAGTCGTTGCCAACCGGTCGCGCGATATCTGTTTCGCGCTGACCTCCCACCGAAGTTCACACGAGGCTCGGGCGCGAGTCGTCAAAGACAACTTTATATCGCGGCGAGTTTAAGAGCGCCGTATTTTTAAGGCTGACGTTATGCATTCCTGCGAAGGATGACTGGGTGTGGGAAAGTTCCGAAAAGTGTCGGAAAGTGTACGGGTCGTTTTTTGTTCGAAGAGGTGAAGGAATTTCAGAAGATGTAGAAATTATGGGTTTTGATATAGTAGGGAAATAATTATTTTTTGTTCGCGATGAAGGGGAAGACTATTCCGACATTTTTTATTTTAAGCATTTTTATACCAATTATTTAGAGTATGAAGTCTGAAGAAGTTAATAAATTTTATTAATATTGTAAAAAAGGGAGTTAACTTTCGAGTTGGATAGCGACTGGCAAAGTTACTGCAACAAAGTTTCACTTGGTGTAGACTTTTTCTGCATATACTGTTTGTACGGTAATATTTAGAAAAAAAGTAAAAGTTAACATTATCAAAAAAATTTATGACTTTAGTGAACCGGATACATGCTTGCAAAGGCTTAGATTTCAACGAAACGTAAAACCGGAATCGACAATTCATTTTTGTATCAAAATCTCAAACGACCTCGCGAGAAATCCTCATTCCTTATGAAATAAACATTTACCATCGGAAAAAGTGTAATTGCTTGTCTCTGCGCTAATTGTCTTCTTTGCTAATTAATTCATTCGTTCCCCGGTGGCGTCTCGGCTCATCATGTCCTTTACATTTTTGCCGGCCAGTAATTGCCGGATTATGGAGCCTTAAATGCTCGCGAGGAAATACATCGAACGAAACAATGGACGTGGCATATTTCTTTCATCGCGTAACAAGGAATATGTTAAACGGAATCGCGTGTCATATAAATTAATCACATGCAGATGCCTAGTAAGGCATGTCGTAAGCGTTCCACCTGAAGGTAAAATTGAAGAGTGCACGATATAAAACGATGACTGCTTAATGCCACATTATTATAACATCTGCATTCTTCTATGCACTTGCAGGCACTGGAATTACGCGCTGTTAAATTAGTGTAATTGAGTAATAGATGCTGATTCAAGTATAACGTATACGCGACTGTTTTTGCGGCTCCGCGCATGAGAACTTTATTGTGCGTCCGCGCAAAAAGGCCGCAATTAAAAGCGTCGACGAGGTAAACGGTTGGCGATGGGTTTTTCAGACCCGAAGGATAAGGGGACCGGAAATTCGCGAAATTTCATCGACAATTTTTCGGTCGTTTGGCAACTTTTTGAAATCGACGAGCGGAAATCGGTATTTGAAAGTGTTTGCTGCAAAGTCGACGAGTGAAAGTTCGGATTTGTTGAGGCACTTGCACCTGATGAGTAGGCAACCCGGTGCGCTGCTTTGTATATGGGTGAAGAGTTGGAAAAGATTCAGCAAAATAGAGTGAAGTTTTTTTTAGGGCAAAAATGTCTGTGCAAACGATCAGTTGTGATTTGTGAGATGTAGTATTTGAAGTGATAAAGATGGCGGAAAATTTGAATGTTTGCCAATGTTTGGTGTTTGCTCACGTGCTCGGTCAAAGATAACTGCTTAGGTCCACGTATGATGTCGTTACTTACTTCGTCCTGAGAACAGAAAAGAAAAACAAGATTCATTAAAATATTGTCAAATCAAACATCGGCGGTTTTAATAACTAAATTATAAACGTTCGTGCGCGTAGGATTAAGCGAAACGAAAGTTCGTCTGACGGGCTGATGAAATTTAATCACACCCGAAAGTGGGTCTTTTCTGCTGTATTATTTTACGTGATCAGCCGTTTTTTGATAGGAATATATTACGTCGGATACATTCGTCCCAAATAGACGCGATCCCCTTTTTGACAACCTCTAAGGTGTCTCGTCGGATTGAAAATTGATCTTCTCAGTCGTGTCAAAACAGACCTTATCTACCTCGATTATGTCACTTTTTGTGGCCGTCTTTTCGATGGTTAAATTTGCTTCGACTTTTTCAATCGTTTTTTAATATCCCCAAGACGACCCGCATTTAACCGCAGATCAGCCTCGATAGACACTTAATTCCCAGTCCACATCTCCCGGTCAAATCAATTGCAAATCGCCTTCGCAAATTGACTATCAATCTCGGAAGTGTCCCATTCATATCGCATTTGCCTCTCGGGCAGGAACCTCCCGTAACCCGCGTGCTTGCTATAACTCTATGAGTAATGGCACCTGATTGGTCACTCGTCGATCATTACGCCGCGAGTACGTGACTGCGTTTACATTTCCACGGGTCGTTAACTCGTTTCCATTAAGGCGCGGCCTCCCGCAGCCTCTCTCGTCTCTTTATCGTCTCGAATCGTTTTCGTTCCGCCGTTGCTTATTGGTACCGAATGTCGATCCGCGTCGACAAATTGATCGCGGACCCGAAATCGCCGTTCCGCCTAATGGACCCCACCCCGATTCGCGGAACAATGCGACGCAATTAAACTTATATTGAGTAATCCGGGGAACGGCGCAGCGCGTAGCGCATTTCGGGCTAATTGCGCGCGCCTTTGGCGCGCTTCGAATTTTCGGCAGCTCCGGCCGGCGCAATTTACGACTTCATTCCGCGGCAAAAACGCGCCGGAGTCGATGCTCGCAGTTTCTTGCGACGTCCAGGTGGTTCCTCGACTCGGTCCGTTTTGCGGGCAAAAAGGTGGCCATGCGACATTACTTCCACGATTTGTTTACTCCACACTGAGAAAATTAAGTGGTAATCTTTACCCTATGGTAAACATTACCACTTAAGTGTTACGGAATATTACTAATTTTTCTGAGTACAAAATCGTCCCAATATAATTTCTCTTGAAACCCTGGTTCTCAATTCAGATATGTATCCTATACCAGAAACATGGTTGATGTATTTTAGCCAGAAAAAAGAGCACCTTTTTCTCGTATATTCTTCCTCCCATTTACATTGTATCGGAAATTGCATAAACAGCAGGAAAGGATTGAAAATCAAATTTCTCTGTTTCCCTTTTCCCGTAAAAATTTCCCGCTAACTTCCTTTCCATTTGCCTTTCACGAATTTCCTCTCGGCTGAAACGTCCGACTGGAAAGCTGCCTCGCACATCGCGCGCAATAACTCAAAACGTCCGTCCGTCCGCTCGCGATATGATTGGCCGATTTTCGACGAATCGGCATTTTTTCCTTGTCGCACGCTGCGCGCAATCACAGGACCAATCCGTTCAGCAAATTGACAAGCGTATCGCGTCGCGGATCGCCGCTCCGCTCGGCCGTGCTAACGAGACGCCGCGTCTATTTTCGTAATCGCGCTGCCGCTCGTCATTGCAACCGTCGCCCCGAGAAATCGGCGGACGCAAATCTAATCGCGCGGTTGCGCGATAAAGACGTACAATTATAATCGCCGTTGCCATTACACGGATCGGCCACGGCCGAGATAAGATCGGTGCTTTATGAATACATACACGGGAGTCCGATCGATTCCGGGTCTAATAGAGTCGCGGACTCGTTATTGGCCCGAAATGAAAGCACGATTGTTTCCGCAATTGGTAGGGAACAATGGCTGGTTCGAAGCATGATTTATACGAGACAGCATCGGGCCGCTTTAATTGGGTACAGTTAGGATAATGGTCTATGAAAATCGGGAGGAATTGGGAGGGTTTAGGGAAGGGCTTCTATTTTTTCGGAATTTGGTGTACAGATAAGGTGGGAAAATGGCAAAATTTCTAAAAATGAAGAAGAAAACCGTTGCGTTGTAAGACATCGATACTGCAGTAAAAGAGAAAGTACTGTATCAAATTCTGGATAAGAAGTGTTTTAATATTTAGGAAAATGTCGTATTAAAAGTTTCCGTTTTACAATAAAATTTTATCATTCCATATAGTTATAACTTTTCCAATTTTCTATCATAAACTTCATCGGTCAAGTTATTAACCATGTTAAAAAGTTTTTCTAAATGTACCCCAAAATCTAAGTAAGTTTAGTAAAATCTGTTTTTCATTGGAATTATTTGATACGAATGTCCCTCTTTTCAAACTGAGACCGCTTGACTTTTCCCAAAAACACTGTATCTAAAAAAAGAATAAAACACCGGAATTAATTAAGGTCAGTCTATCAGTCCCCTAAAAATGGTTGTCACAACACCCGACGAGACCTCCGCCGCGTCGAAAAAGTTCCCCTTATTTCTGGCCGAGGCCGACAATTTTTTCCCCGATACCGATCAGTCGTGATTGCGATAAGCCGGCGGTGCCGAAAATGGCTCTCGTTTTGGGCCGGGCAAAAAGCGTCGGGCACCCAGGTGCGTCGAGTTAGAGCCATCTCGGCTTCGTGCGAGAGATGTCACGTTACGTCGCGAAACGTCACGTCACGCTTTCTGCGCCCTCGTGACTCCTCCCTTGCGCTTTCCACCGACCTCCTGTTTCGCGTAACATGTGGCAAATTGCACGCTGCGACGGGTCCCCACCTCGCGACAACGACGACGGAGGACGAGACTGGTATGCGACGCGTGACGCGAGGGGGAGGGGGCGCTTTTTGCGCGGAAGGGTGAGAAGAGCGAGACGGCGGGTGAGAGAGAGATGGAGAGAGGGAGAGGGGACGGGTAGGCGCAGATAACCGCGGGGTCGGGCTGGGTGGTTGAAATTAATGTTGCCCGCTTAATTGGAGCCACCGAGGCGTGTGTGCGTGTGGCCGAAGTGGTGCTCAACCGGCGAACCGTTCGGCTGGCCGAATAGATTGTCGCGGAGGTCGAGATGGATTGTGGAAGTTCATCGACGAGACGTAGCGGTTGGAGACTTGAGTTTTGTGTGGGAAAAGGGGTGGAATTCACGAGAGTCAACTTTGGGGGTTAGAGTTTGTAGCTCGAAACATAGTGGGATTGACGTATAAGTTGATTGAGAACGGGCAAATGTGCTTCGAATTTTTGCCCTGGTTTAAAAAGCATAGAGTTTCTGGCTCAAAAATATTGAACCAGAAAAAGTACGAAATTGCAACCGAAAATTTCGTATATGGATATGAAAATTCACATTTAAAAAATTGTTTCCGAACGCAACACATTTCTGGTTAAATTATTTGAACCAGAAAATAGTTTAACCAGAAACTGTGTGTTCCATCCAGAAGTAAGGGTCCAAATGTGAAAATGTGTATCCGTATACGAAATTTTCGGTTGCATTTTCGTACTGTTTCTGGCTTAATATTTTTTAGCCAGAAACTCTTTTTATAAATCAGGCTGAGGGAAGGGTGCTCCTATTGAAATTGGTAAAAAATTAGCCTTAAAATGTATTTAAAATATTTTCCATGATTTAAAACGTAGTTGAGAAAAAAAATCCTGTATCGCTTTATGATCACTTTCTGATCAGTAGAACGTGATCCCTTTGCGATCATTTTGTGATCATTTCACTGTAAAAACAGGTGTCTTATTTTAAAACACTTTTGTCCCATTTTTAAAACGTTTTCAGGTGTTTTGAATTTTAACCTATCTTTCTATAATGGAAAACACTCCTAACGTTTTGAAAACTGATGTGTTTTAAAATAAAACATTTCTTTTTGCAGTGTTTGTAATCACTGAATTGACAGGTTGGTTTCTCGAATATAAAACAGATCATTAAATGATCACGAAATGATCTCAACATGATCACAAAAATTTCAAAAACATTATCATAAAAGTCTCAAAAACCTTATCACAAAACGATCACGCTCTTCTGATCAGAAAGTGATCATAAAGTGATCCAGAATTTTTTTCTTGGGTAGTAAAGTGACATATAGAAGTAATTTTGGATACAAAATTGTTTTCGATTTTTCAGTGGGTTCTCTACCCCTCTTAAAATATGACTCACACATCAAAACAAAAGCTGTTACCGAATGGCTTCTGAATATCCCTGAAATACTTTTGCGACTCAAAATATAATACATTGAGAAAAAAATCGTTACCATTCATTAATCTTACTACCCGATTAGTTGACTGTGCTGCCAACTGCGGAGTTCGGTAAATTTAACTGTTCATATAGGAGATTTTACTTATCGACATCAGTTAAATACGAAATCAATATTATAGCTTAGATTAAAGCTAACACAATGTAATTTGATAATTGAAATTCAAAAAATAAGTTGAGTAGAAAATCTGCTGAAATGAAACGTGTTTGGCTAAATATGTGTATAATTTTCTGTTTAATAAAATGAATCACGTTTTTATCAAATTTGGCCTGACACCACTAAAACTGCACGATTGTGTTATATTCAGCATAGGTTCTGCACAGATTGTTTACGTCAAAACATATATTTTTCTTTATTATGCACGTCTGGAATAAAATGAGAAGGAAGTATATTATAGTTTAAAGTAATTATTTAATACACTTATTTGTACAGAACAATTAACATTAAGAAGAATTCGCGTGATTGTTATTTATTACACCTACAACAAATTTGCTGTTTGAATAATAAAGAAGAAAGTATTGATGGTTTTATTTAAAATGTAGTTAAGCTAACTTCTGAAGTTAGTAAAACTTTTGAAGTAATCTTAACTGATCGGTGGTAGTTATTACCGAGTAACAACTGAATTCGGTGTTGGGTTTTACTGATTGGTCATTTTAACTTAAGGTAATTCCCCTATGAAGGGCCGTATATTTAGGGTGCCAAGTGAAAATATGATCATATTAATTTAATAATGTTTTATTTTTTCTTCATAGTATAAGTTTGATTGCTTCTTGGTATATTAAATAAGAATGTCCTATTAACTGAATACATAAATGAAAACAGACATTTTTTGTGAGTTGCTGGATACGTAATTTCAAAAAATCATTAAAATTCATTGGAAATTTAATGATTAATGTAAACATTGCCAAGTTTTTTAGAAAATTTTAATTTTTCTGTTCGCATTGCGTTCTTGTGAAATCGTTTTTCAAATATTATAAACAACATTTCAGTAATTGTTCATTATTTATGAATAATAAAAATGATAATTTTATGAAACTTAAAATTTTGGGTTCTTACATTATTAATGTTTAATTTGACAAATTTTTAGTCAATTTGTCTATGTAGAAATCGAGATATATGTTAAAGCTTCATTAAAACACATATATAGTATTACTATATATATCATTTTGCAGCAATGTTAGCATATCTCGACTTCTAAACAGACGAAATGTTTCAGAATGTGGCAAATCAAATAAATAATAGCCTCGAAATAAACCAGATTTAAAGTTTCATCGAATTCTCATTATTGAAACTTAATAAGGACACTACCATAAATTATTAGCAATTGCAACTAATTGTCTCAGTCTTGTCTTAGAATTAACTGATGTCGTCAGTTGATTTAACTTAATATTACCGTTGTGTTAACTATTACCGATATTTAACTTAGGATGTTAGTATATTCAACTAATGCGATTTTCTTAGAATGCTAGTAGGTATATTCAACTAATGTGATATTGTTACTGTCAGTATTAGGACTAGCAGAATAGCGTGCGAACCTAGCGGGATTTTATGAAACTCTGAGAAATGGCGCTGATAAAGCAAACCGACAGTAATTATTGTAATAAAAAGCACTTTGTACACCTCTTTCAATTAAAATAGACTATTTTATGATGTGAAAACGCGTTTTAGTTGTGAAATGTATTGAATTTCTCAATAATGAATTGTTTTTAAACTAGGATTTTGCTTTAAGTCGGCCATTTTTCATGTTTACAGTGAATTTTCATGAACCATGTTGTTTGCTACACTGTTGCCAGACTCTATCCAGACTCTTATTGGACTGACAACGGTCTGGCTAATATTTGGAAAACTATCGAGTCAGATATCTGGAAAACTATCACCCAGACGATATCCTGACTGTCTAGCTGCCCTCTGGCAATATTCCAGGCAAATTCTGGATATAATCTGACAATAGCCAGGACACCAGACCGCTTCCAGATCGGTCCTCTCCACGCGGGTTCAGAATGGTACATTTTCCAATTCCTTCCAAGTATACGACAACCGATCAAACTTCTCCTTCA
Source organism: Ceratoteleas bidentatus (assembly GCA_022817645.1). Taxonomy (NCBI): domain Eukaryota; kingdom Metazoa; phylum Arthropoda; class Insecta; order Hymenoptera; family Scelionidae; genus Ceratoteleas; species Ceratoteleas bidentatus. The sequence goes on from JABFPB010000006.1 coordinate 53,092, forward strand.
CCCCTTGACCTTCATCCCCGAATCCCGCGGGCCGACTTCACGTCCAGCTGCACGTGCTCTCTCTTTAACGACCCCGCGAGAAAACTTCTTTGCGCCGCAGCTCGGCACCTCCGTTTCGAGCAACGCTCGTGGGCGGACCTCCGACCCATTGTTACTCACGGCTTACTGGGTTTCGGCACGCAAGCGTGCCTAATGTGTTAATATAACGTATGGGGTCCGGCGCGCACAATGCGCCCCGCGCTCGCCCGGCATATTACGCGTGTTTATGCATGCGCGGGCGATGAAATCGAGCGGTGCGAATCGCAATACGATAATGATACAAATCAGGCCGTAATGGCGCGCAGATTCGCCGGTTATCGACGGTGCCGGCCGCGGCGATAATTCGATTATTGGCGATCGCGGCGCGCCCTTCCCGGGGCGCCGTCGTCGTGTCGACCTCGCGACGGGAAAATCGCAACGGCGCATTATGGCGTAACGTGGGATGCGTCGCTAATCCCGCGCGTCCTTAAGTCCGTCGTAAAGCATCACACGGTGATCGCCGCATTAGCCACGCAAATTTGAGCGCAAATTGGGCCGAGCGCTTTTTGCGCCGCGCAGCACCTGTTGGGACAGTTTCGCGGAGAAATGCGAGCTACAATACCTCGGACACCGGTTACTGCAATTACGAGCAATGCGAGGTAATTATCGTAAGGTGGCTCGACGTTGCAGAATGTTCGGTGGAGAAGTTAGAAAAGTGTGATCGACGATGAAAATATTTTGAAAATTACTTTTGGTTAAAACAGCTTACGATATGATATCGTAACACCGTTAAAAAATCATCTTCTCGGAGTCACAATTATAAAATTATATTATAATTATATCACAATCATATACAAATTATATTGTAGCATATCGTAACTGTTTAGTTACGATATGCTATGGTTACGATTAGTACCTATGGTTACGATATGATATCGTAATACTCTTGCAACATCGTCTGTTTGAGGTTAGAATTGAAACCATTATTTGTCAGATACTTTGACTCCTAAGAATTATATTTTCGAGTATAATTTATCGAGTATTGACCCAACCGATTCGTCATCCTAATGATTCGGGGTCGTCGCGATATTCGAATGCAAATTTTTGCGCGGTTCGACCCGAAACGGGGGCTTCCGAGAAGCGCGCTTTAATTGATCGCAATTCCGTCCGCTTCAATCAGACCCAGTTGGCACTCGGTCTGGCGCTCGGGCCCGTCGTACGCGCGGGTGGCCCACGTCGGCGAAACGGAGCGGCGCGTAGGCGTCGCGGGACATGCAAATTACCCGTACCAGATTCAGCGATACATCTTAATTTCGTGCTCGACCGAAAATACGCCATGCCACCGGCTGATGCGCAGGCGGGACTCCGTCTCGCTATTATAAATATAATGCGACCGCACGACGGTGTTACGTGCATCGCCCCGATATCAATTTAGATCCCACTGATTAGAGCGGACGATTGTTTTATTACCGACCAGATAAGGACGCACGGCTTTTTCGCATGTGGAAAACATCGCGCCGATTTTCGAACAGTTTTTTGCGAACACAATGTGTCGGGACAAGTTTGATAATGGGCGCGATAAGTGTTCGACAATTTTTTTTTAAGAATCGAGTTTTAAACATGTTTTTGACTTGGATTCCTCACATCCAGAAATATGCGCTAACTTTATTTGGACGACGACATAAATTTCGAGAAATAAGAAACGTTTTCTCACAGTTTATTTCTGTTTTTGGTACAGGACTACAAGGTAAGCAGCCTTCTCCATACCTGAATGAACTTTTCATTAAATCTTCGCGGTACCCGCATTGTCGGACCATTTAATCAAGATGCCCGATTAATTTATTAATTAACGTTGTCGTCGGACGGTCGATCGGTTAATTGGAATAACTAATTAACATCGTTCTCTCGCGACGCGGCGAAAAAGGCGGTTAACGGTAAACCGCGCACTTCCATCTTCCGGCGCACTTCCATCTAATCAATGGAACGTTGATTAATACGATTCATTAAGTGCGTTTTGATTCATGAGCGTTGCCCGCGCGTCACGCGGGTGTGAGAATCGTCGGCAACGTGGCCGGCGTCGTCATTGGCGGGCGCGAGAGTAACGACTTCCTGAAAGGTGGAAATTAAGCTATTAATTATTCGCGGACGGCCTCGGGCGAACGAGTTCGCGCGCGCGCAAACGTCTTTTCCGCTTTATTTCGCAACCTCGTGAACTTTTCTGCAACTTTTTCCATGGGGCTATATTGTCCAACGTAATATTCATTTACGTCAGTTTTCTCATAACGTTCCGGTTTTCCTAAAAATTGAAGTATCGTTCAGTTTTCCAAATAATTATTGGAAAATGACCGCTTTTTATGATTTATAAAATAAAAAAATATTGTTCGTAATATTGTATATTTTCAAAAAAAAATAAATAAATAAAAAAGAATCTTTTCAAGTACTCGAAACATGATTGGTTGGTAATAAAAAAAAAATTTAATGTGTCCTAAAAACGGTAATGTAATCGCATTTCACATAAAACTAGTCCATTTTGGTAAACGAATTAAGTTTTTTATTAAACAATCATATTTTCTTATCACACTGTCTCAAGTCTGACCTCTGTTGGTACAATTCGTTGCTCTAAATTCTGCATATTTCCCAGAACATATGAATCCCACAATGAAACTCAAATTAACCTCAAAATTTTCGTGCAAATTAACCGTAGTGTTTCAGCGCGCATTGCAAGCGATTTGTCGCGTTCCGCGCGCTAATCCGAAATAAGTGTAAACGTCGTGCAATTATAAGCTCGGGAACATTCGTTCGAAGCAAAGTAGACAGTTAGCGTGGCGCGCCAGTATGTGTGCGGCGGCACTTTTCTGCTCGTCTCCGGCGCAGATGACTATGGCGCATATATAACGTACAACTTAAACAGCATACCGCGCCACGGGAGAATATACGCTCCGGGAATGCAAGTTCCGAGAAAGATCGTCGACGTCTCGGGAACGTCCGCGTTCGAGCAAGTGGTTCGACCTCTCAGCACTATTTCTTCGCGAGGCCCTTTTCCCGTCGCTTTTTGCTCGCGCGCGACTTTCGAAGGCCGCCAATGGGCTGCGCGAATTAGCGTTATTGAAATGCGCGGGCTTCGTTTCAATTGGACACGTGTTGCGATTGTTAGCCGGCTAACGGGATTCGCGACGTTTCGCGCGGCCAGTCGTAAATCCCTCTTTTTCCCCCGGTCGCCTCCCGAGGTGTGATTTATTTTTCCTGACGATTTTATTTCACCGATCTTCGACGAAGTGTCTCGCGCGCGACTTTTTTCGTCATCCGCCGATTCGCCGAGTTAACCGTTAATGTTTTCCTCGTCGAATCGGGCGCTCGTCGGAATTATCCTTATATGTGATTTTCGCCATATAAGCACGAGGCGTACAAAAATGAATATGATTTGCGGAGAAAAGATGTGTGTTCAGCCATATACACCATAACGCGCAAGCAACATACATTGCGAACGAACATAAAAGAAAATGTGAAATACATGGATATTTTTGCAACACGTTTGTCTATGCCATCGAATTAGCTTCCGTTTTTGTTGTATTGATTGCCCGTCGTGGTTTAACAAATTGAGCAACGCGGTTAATCCGCGGCCAGAAAGCGATCCTAAGCAAACGATCCGAGCGGTGAAACGGAGTTTAATCGAGCGGCAGTCTCGACTAAATTGAGATTTATGAAGTAAATTCATTGTTTCGAGTCGCTGCGAGAGAGGACCACCAACATAGTTCGCTCCTTCCCGCCGGTCCGCGCTCGCCCGTCTCGGTCTGTCTGTCTCGCTGCTATCAAATAATGTCCCCTGCAACGAGCCTCGCAGCGGCATCTGACAGGCTACCGTGGACGACGTCGGCCCACGAGAAAAACAACGCTACTCGCGGGAGAGAAATGCGCGCGCCGCCACCGGCGCAAACTTTGGACGATTGGATCGTAAATGCGCGTTTGCGTGCGCAAACGCGGCTGCGTTCGATTGCGCGTCGTCGAAAAACGGCCGACTTTTCGAGCGGAATTAAGTTCGCCCCCTCCCCGCCCCCGTAATTATCAATCTGTCCGAGTTCTCTTAATATTCGCATATCTCTGCAAGTTGCACGGTCGGGTTAGCGATAAGTGAAAGAAAGAGAGAGAGAGGGAGAGGGAGCGAGATGGAAGATGGATGATAATCGTGCCAAGAAATTTACTGTACATTATTTTATAACAATGGGATTCCGGGTTTTCTTTTGGCAAATTATGAGATGGGGTTTTTTGTGTTAGTCCGTCCTTGTCTCGTTTCGTTTGACTTATATATAATCCCCGGTGGCGACCTCTAGACGAAACAAATGAGCGATACAAATTTAACGCGTCAAATGGGAAAACATTAAACAGTCGTGACTGACGATAAACATTAAAGAGTCGCGAATGGGTTTATATCGAGCGCGTTGGGGCGCAAGTGGGGCGCCGGGACACGCATTAATGCACAAACGCACGGCACGCCACATCACACTTATGCTCCGCTGTAAAACACAAAAGCTACTTGAGCCGCTTCTCCGGACACTTCCGCTATCAACTCCCGGTGGTCGGCGCAAGACGAGGGCTTAAACGAGAGACAAACATCCTATTAAGTCGGGCGCCCTTTTGCCCCTTTTTCCGCGCCGCGGTCCGCACAGTTTGATGCAAGTCTATTTAACACCCAATCTACGCTTTAATGTCAGTTATTTTGATATAAATAAAGATATACAGCGGAATTTAAATAGAATACAATTAGACTTGGACCAAGGACAAGAAACGCTCGCGCGTTCTATTTGGGGTTACAAATGAGAGACGGGCTTATTCAATTATTTCGGCTCGCCTCGAGCGAAACGGAAAAGAACGCGACTCGACGATCCTTTTTTTTGGGAGACAAGCGGTTTGAAATTTGATTTTTCAATTAGCGAGCGAGACGGATGAGCGAACGAGTTTTCTTGTAACGTTCCAGATATTTCCATCAGGAATTCGCATGTGGTCAAGAATGCAGGTATTGAGCAGTTATGAAAAATATTATATTAGTTTACTAATTGAATCGATTTGTTATAGTAGTTTGAAATTACGAGCTTTGGTAGACATTTAAAGACTTTTTTAGACACTTGCAAAATGTGGCTTATATATGGATTCAATTAAACATTTAGTGTACCTAACCATATTACGCAATCTGAAAGTAAATTAAGTTAAATCGCCTGAGTTGACATAACCTAATTTGTTTTCTCAGCAGGATTCGTAATAGCTGATGTACAACGTGCATACCGCGGTTATAGAGTATTCATACGTCCCTTACCGAAAAATATTATAGGGAACTATAAGAAAATTCTTGTCTTAACTACAGGAAATTATTGATTGTTTCTACAAAGTTAACCACATGATTGTTTTATAGTAAATTGGACACTACAAGATAATCGTTACGACAAAAATAATAGTTATTATAGGTAACTCTACCTATTGTTACCCACGGTAACTTCGAACACTGTTAATATAATGTAATGGTCACCCATCCAAGAACTGACTTCTTCCATTGTTGCTTAACTTGAAGATCCTGGGTCTCGTATGCCCTCTACTAAAATTCAATTTACGATGATTGCCGTTTTCAAATGTAATGTAGTTTGTACTATAGTTACTTATCATGTATGTAGTAACTATAGTTACTACCGTCTTTTATATAACTACAGAATCTTGTCAAAAATTATTTACTCTGATAATTTTAAATCTTATGGAGTAACTATTGTTTTTGCAGTAACTTAAAAAATCTCTGTAATATTTTTCCCTAAGGGATACCTCTTATAAATCTAATATACTTCAGCAATTGTCCAGTTTATAACCTCCAAAACATTCCACCGAAAAAATCGGCCGAAAAGCTCTAGACGACTTTCGAAATTGATCGCCCGCGTTTCCAACAAGACTAGCTCGATTCGGCAATCCGTTACCAGGCAACCCGTCTAATCCCAACTTTGACCCTCGACACCGGCCCAGGCATCGAAACGATCGCCGTAAAAAGCGCAGCAGCGTGCGCGCGAGCGCATTCCTCGGCAAGCAAATGTCAAACTAATAACCATAAATTCGCTCAGAAGCGCCACACTTTCGTGGATTCGAATAAAGACGAAAAAGTCACCGATAGCCATCCAGAAAAAAAAAACCGCGCCGAAAAAAATCCGCCGAAGAGTCAACGCTACGTCTGCCTCTATAACCATAAATCTCTTTAACGCCATTTTTTCTGCGTTCGGCCGCTCACGACGACAATATCTTTAGGACTCGCGTCTGCAGGACACGAGTCGTTTCGCGCTGACACGAATCATCGGACACATTCCGCCGGTCCCCCGGACAGTTGCGCGTAGGCGCGAATCGCTCGAAGCTGTCCGTTTGACCCGGGCCCGATAAATCGGACTCGCTACCGGCTAATCTGCCGACGATAAGACGCTCTAAAGTTCGTCTCGGGCGAGTCCGGATTAGCGAGATTTCGTGCGGTGACTGGGAATTCGGAATTGAGCCGCGGAGAGATAAGTGACGGTGTTTATTGCGCGGCTAAATGAGGTATTGAGATCGACCACCAGGATCGAGGCTTCCAATGAACGACGCGGATGAATGCCCGGACTGTGCGAGTCGGCGTGTGTGGCGAAAATTACGGCAACACAATGGACGCGCTTGATGCGAGACGGGTTATCTCCGGGGAAATGAAATAAAGCCGAGCGGGACGGTTATCATCGACGCGGTTTTGAGGAAGATGGGATGTGATTCCGGCACATTTTTTTAGCGTGGATATCGCTTTGGCAATTAGTCGCGCGCGCTTAACTGCCGATTGGCGATTATATAAATTGTGTAATTGCCGATGGGGTATGCAAGTGAAACTGTCAAATGTAGAAAGCGCACGTGTGCGACGGCTTTTTGTTTCGAGGCGTTTCATATTTTGAAACGCGCGGCGCATTCTTGCGGGTGAGAGTCGATTGAGCGAGGCGACTCAATTAGGAATTGGCTGCGGACAAATTGTTCGAGGAAAGACTTAGGAAAGCGCAAGAATTTGGCTTTTTGTGATTAACAGTTCTAAGAAAGGACAGATGATTAGCTTTGTTGGGGTGTGATTCGGTTTTTAGAGTTGGCAGATGGTATAAGTAGTAAAATGATATTCAGGTTTTACGGTTGGTAACATTGCAGGAAGAAATGTTACCAACTGTCATTAAGTTTCAAGAAAACTGTTCGTCCTTTCCTATAAGATTGGTAATTATCAGTTTTGCTAATCTTCATCTTCCAGAATACCATGTCTGTCCCCTTTCCAGTGTAACCAACCATCGGTACCACCCGGTAAAATATAATAATAGTCAAAAAAGACATTCAGGTTTATTTGTATACAACTGGTAAAACACCACTTCCATTAAGACTGTCAATGCCAAGTCGAAGTAAGCAATTATTATTCTCATTTGTAGATCGGTACCAATCAGGTTTCTTTTATTGCCTTCCATAGTTGGCACTCCTATCCGCTTTCAGTCTTACCAACTATCGAAACGACCACCGCCGATCTTCTTTCAGGCCTACCAATTTCACTCTTTTTTCAAGCCATTCCAGCACACGTACTATAGTAATTCGTACCCGAACCCGCGACTAGCCCGGCCATTAATCGAGACAAATCTGAAAGCCCGACACATAGTTTCCACGTCGCGCAAAAACCTGTCCAAGTGTCGGATCTCGGCGAGCGCCAAATACGTCCAGTCCGAGTTTCTAACGCGAGAAAAAAGGCTCGCCGTAAAATCTTGAAAAATCCCGCTCAGACGTAATCAAACACCTCGACGCAAATCTCGGCCTCGCTCGTCGGACAAACCGGCCTCGTCAAATATTTTTTCGCGCGCGCCTCGGTTCGCTCGCTCGCTCGCCGATGAAGACATTCGCTCGGCGCTCGAACCGCGCGTCGGGTCAAGCGCGATCGTTCGCGTCTTAATAGCGCGCAAAGACAGTGACACGTGCCACGCGGGTCAAGTGTCTGCTTGGTGTCTTTTGGACCGAGCCCAGCGCGAGCAAATAAGACGTTTCTCGGGGTCCGAAAATAGCGCCCAACGAAGGAAATGACCGGTAGCCGGGGACCGGGGGGGAGAGGGGATAGGCCGAAGAAAAATCGTCGATGGCTTTGCCGATGTCCTGGGAACGCAATCTCCATAAAGCAGCTTCCGCGGCGCATAAAGAGCGCGCGCCCGAGTTCTTTATTTCGGCCGTTTCGTCACGCGTAACGCTGTTTACGAGAAGCGGGCTCGCAGGGCCAGCGTTTACGAAACCAATAACAGTTTGCGCAGTTTCGCCGAGGTCGCCCGAGGTCGCCGTCGGGCTTATGTTTGTCAGGTGAAACTGAAACCTGCGGCGAAGTGGAGGATGGAATTTCGGGGGACGAGGAAAAAGGAGAAAATGGGTTGCTAATTGAGGTTAACCTAAATGCTTCGGAGGTTCGATTAGGGCAGAGACGGTATTGAGATATTATGAAGAAATTTTGGGAAGTGCAGTTTTATAGTCTGGACACCATGACAGCTCATGCGGCTTTATTGCAAATTAGTTCACGGCGATTCTTCTTAAAAATTGGGTTTGAAGGTAAATGAATGGTAATTCCTTAAATGAATTATAATCATTACAACTAAGTAATTTATAACTCTACTTTTAACCTGCGAGTCATCCATTTTCTTGGCATCACGTAGATGTCGAGAAGTGAGCTAGATGATCCCATCCAGTTGATATCTCTTATCACTCACATAGGACCTTCAGTTAACAGTACTAAGCCTCTACTTATTCCACACCATTTCCAATTTCTTCTACCTACATTAAGACCATAGATGGCTGATATTCTTCATCGTCTAGATGATAACTCTATTCAGACAAATGCTACACCATCCAGATGACACCTCTAACCATCTACATTCTCTTCTTCCCTATTTAGCCACTTCAATAAACCGAATTACTTTTTTCATACTTATCACCCATCCAACAACCTGCGTTGCCACTTCTCTACTCAACTACTCTCAACATTTTCGAAAAGCTGTTCTCTAACAACCCCTTACTCTTACAGTCCCGTTGCTCGTTAACTTTTATCTACCCGTTATGACTAATAAGGCTCTAACTCGGCCTTTAATTCGCCATTATCGCGCGGCAACGAGCGCGCGATTGTTCGTCTACGTGGGACCAAGTCCGCGGCTCATTACCCGCTGATTGATACGGGGCAGGCCGGCATGGCCGTTTTTGCTGGCATTCCGCGTCTAATCCGTCCGCGAACAATGCCCCGGCCGGGCTCCCGGCGATCAGCACCGCGTTCGATCCATTTTTCTCGTCGGGGTCATCGCGCCGGCCCGGGTCGTTAACTGACTCTCTCTCTCGCGCGCGCAGCGAACCCGAAATCTCCTATTATGGAATTAGCGAAATGATAGACCCATCAGCGCGGGGCCGTTCCGGCTCGTCGCGGCGGTCCGGTCGTTCGGAGAAAAGGATCACGACGGTCGACCCGAGCGACGAAAAAAGGACGGAAAGACGAAAACAAAAAAACCGACGGCGAAAACGAAAAAGGGGAAAACAAAAGTAAAACGATCCCGAGCCCGACCCATAAAAACGTCAAACTTCCCCTAACCTAGAGAAACGTCTTCATTACCGGCTCTTTTCACTCATGTGTGGACACATGTGTGTGCACGCACATGCGTGCCCACACATATCCATATGTATCCACATAAGCTTGCGTCCGTTCGCTGTGTGAGTGCGCCTTCGATTCCGCCTGGTTTCCCTTTTTTTCCTTTTCATATCTCCCGCGTTTTTTTCGCCCGCCCGGGGGATCCATCAAGAAAAAATTCCTCCGCCGAAATGACTTAATTCCGAGCGCCGCGGCCCCCCGCTTTTTGCCCCGACCCCCCAATAATAATCGTAATTTCGCGTGCGCCGAGCGCGAACCCGCCACGACTCGTTACGTGATGAGTCATTGGCGGATTCGTAAGGGATCGAACGAGCGCGCATGTGAAAAAGCGTTTAGAGCGGGCGCGGCGGGAGGGGGCACCGGCGGGCCCCGTTAATAAAGAAGTCGACGTTTTAATGCCGGCGCTCGACAAGCCGGCAGTAAACATGCGCCCGTCCCTCCGCGCCGGCAATGGAAGAAAAGGAAGCGGCCGGTTATAATTAAATCGTGCAATCGAGCGGCTAATTTGTCCTCAAGCGTATTAATAAGCGACGGCCCACCGCAGTCGGCGGAGCCCGCTCTTTGTCGCTCGAAATCGTCGACCTCCTGCCCCCCTCGCCGCGTTTTCCGCCGTTCGATAAAGTCGCGCGCAGGAATGTTAATCCCGGGTTAACCGCGCGCCGTAAAACACGCCGGCGCTTGATGTCGCGGCGAAATGCTGAAATTCTGGTTTATCTCGCAAAAGCGGAATCGACAATGCCGGGATCGCGAGTTATTGTAATTGCGACGCGTATTTCGCAGGGAGAGCGCTGCGTGGCGCTGCGCCGGATTTATGGTGGCGCGGGTTAGGTTAGGTCTTAGTCATGGCGAATGGCTGCGATTCCTTTTTCGCGGGCTTTTCGTTTTTTACCGCGACATCTGGCGGGAGATGGTCGAACCGATAACCGCCGAAATTGCGATTAAACTTTTGACGCCGCTTATCGTCCGATCGAAAAACGACTTCAATTTTCATGTTTAATTGCCACGAGTTCCGGACGAGGGCGACGTCGGACATTATCTTTGCGGGCGTACAACGTAATTCCACGAGCGCGAGCAAATAAGATTTGTCGGACATAAAAGTAACACGTAAAACGCGCCACGCAAAGCCCGTGTAACAAATAAGAAATTAATTATTGTTTCTACGCAACGTCGAGGGCCGACAATGATCCAGCCGCATCTCGTCAACGTGGCCAGCGGACCATACTCGGGCGTACGTGCAAAACGCTGCTCATAAAACTAATTAAAGATAAGCGCGCGGTGCACATTGTGTGTCCGTGCGATTCGAGTGTTGCTCGTGGGCCGCCACGTCCCAATCGTGTTCGTTCGGACGGATGTTTCGTGTTGATTTTGCAGTTAACGCGGCGCGTCTCGTAGGGCATTACGCCGGAATGGGATCGCGCGGGGTAATTGAGACGACGTTCTTTTTATTAATTAACCGTACGCTAGGAACGAAAATGGCAGACTGTTTGCGCGCCGGCTTATCGTATCTTAATTATGTAATTCCGACACATTCGGAGTTACGACTTTATTAGTTAAAAACGGTTCGGGGGGACAAGTCTGCCACATTAGGCGCCTGTAATGCGTTTGACTTACGCCGTCTCCAATTTAGATAACAATTTGTTACGATAAGTTTCCTGGAAGTTGGAAAAAGGAGTACGACGTATAACTCTTTAGAAAGTAGAGTAAAGTAGAAAGAGAAGAGTAAACGTTACTGTTTAAATATCATCGCGAGGACACTGAAAGCCAAAACGTGTTGGAAAAATTAATTTAAATCCTACTTATCAATCAAGATAAATTTATTAAATACTAGATGCTCATCTTCTAATTAACATATTTTCCCGTATTTAAACATTACTATTTCCTTTCTTTTCCTTTCAAACTAGATTCAAATGCGATCCAAATATGAACCACTTCCCAACTGTCATACGGTCCATACGTTTCCGACCCACACGTATGGCATTTCAAAATGTCCCGACACTTGTCAGACCTTTACCACTCGGTCTGTCTGTCGCCTAAAAAGCGGCTCGGCACATTCCCGTGCGAACCGCGAAACAATGGGCCGCGCGATAACGCCTGCGACAAAGTTGCAGCTTATCATTTTGAGGAGGTGGCAACGCCACCGCTGGCGATGCCTAGAGGCCGGCGTCGATCGTGAGACGACCGGTTTTAGGCCGTTCGCTCAATTGAGCGATACGCGCGCGGCCACACACGTACACCGCCGAGCAGTAGGTAGTAAGTATGTCGTACGACGCCGGTAAGTAAGCCCGTGTACGTTGCCCGGGTACGGCCGGTTAGCACGAGTTTAACACACGACGTTACATACGCGCGTATTATCCTCTTACATGTCAGCTCGTGCGCGCTGGTGTGCGCCGCACTTGTGCATAAATATCAACCGCAGACACATGTACGCGCGGTCACGCACACGCACGCGAGATCCGGATGCGAGATCGACGCGCTCAATGATCTATTCAGCGGCGAGAAGTGTCCGAAACAAGTACCGAACAGGTCCGCGCCGCTTTATCTTGGACGACAACCAACCGGCACAAGGACGCGCTCGGTTACGCGGCGCGCCGCGGATATCCTGAGTGCGGTTTATTTGAACAACTTCCCATCTGTCGGCGGCGCAAGCGGAGACGCCGTTTGATCCGGAATTTATCTTTGCTGGAGTGCAGTTGTTTGTGGCCCATTTGGGGCTGGATGAGCGGAGAGAAATGGAGCATGTTTGTTTGTAAGAGGGAAATGAAGGGGTGGGACTGGAAGGGATTGGGTCTGAATTGAAGATAGGAAGATCGTTGGTGTAGTGCTAAGATAATACTCAGTAGCTAGACAGTTGGAAGACTTGGTTATGATTGGGTGGTTTTACGTTTGCTCAAAATGAAAGAGGAAATTTGATTTGATTTTGAAATAAAAAAATTTTGAACAGGATATGTTCTCCATAAAAATCCTTTAAAATACCCATTTTAAATCTATGTGGAACTGGGATAAATATTTTATTTTTGACTAATCCGTGGCGTTTGAAAAGATAAAGTGTTTATAATTTAAGTACAAACTTGGAGTAATTTAGGAAACATTATTATTAAAAAAATCAAAATGTTCGTGCGACGCCAATATGGTCGTTTACATTCAGTTTATAGGATTTCCGATTCCTAAACAGGATAATATGAACACGGAGAAAAAAATGGTACTAAATTTTCATATAAAGTATAAAAAACGAAAACTATATACAAGTTATGAAACAATTTCAAATACGGTATATGAAAAATTGGGATAAATGTATGAACAACTTCAGAAGTATGTTGGACTTCCTAATAGTTTTATCAGTATTTTTCATATACCGCATTTGAATTTTTCTGATGACTTAAATATAGTTTTCTTTTTCTATACTTTATACGAAAATTTAGTATAAAATTTTTTCTCCGTGAACCAATTTCATCAAAAATCAGCTTTTAACTTTTAACGTCTCCTATTCGCCATGTCTCAACTCCAATATCTGATCACGATCGACCTCCACACTCAAGTCGAACACATTCCAGACATTTGCCATACAAAAAGGCGAGATCTTCCTAGCATAATTTCAAGTTTAACCCAGCACAAATTTCAAGTTTAACCCAATACAACTTGCAATTTATACTTCACACAAAGCTCAAAAGTCAAACTCTCCAAGAGTGAAAGTCTTCGCATAACCATTGTTTTACAGCATCGTTCAAAATAACCCATTTTTCTGTTCTCGTTCATTACCGGAAATTGTCATTAGACCCTATTAATCTGTAATTAACCCGCACTTTCACCCGGGGCCTCTTACAACGAACAGACCGAAATCCGATCCACCGAAATCACGGCCATCGTAATTAAGTTCGCAGAGCTCCGATATTAGACCTCGATAAAACGTCAGTCAAACTTTTGACAGCGTCCAAAACGGTCGGTAAACTTTCTAGGGCCCTATTGAATGGGTCTGAAAAATTATGTTTCTCCAGGGACCTACGTCAAACTCAACGTCATCATGCCGCGCGAGGAACGAGCGTGATTCGCGAACGCACGGAGGACATTTTCCGCGATGAATCGCGTGATTCGAGCGCCGGCGGAATTTAAATGCAGGCCGCATGCGAACTCCTTGAAAGAATCGGATCGATGACAGATCATTTTATAGGCGCGCGTCATGCTCCTAATGGCCGGATAGATTAATGGAACTGCAACGAAATTGAGCAACCGCGTCGGCCGTTCGGACGGACGGCCGGCCGGTGGCGTTTCGCGGGGACTGTTGCGCAAAACCCGATGCCCCGGAGAGTTGCGCAATCCGTCATAAAGGAGCGACGCTCATGCGGAAGCGGAGACACAAAGATGGGAACCGGGCTCGGGCTGTTACTGTTTCACGTCCAGGTCTAATCAGGGGACCGGTTTTTAGGGCTTCATTTGATTATGAAGATCAACAGAGTATCTTGGGGATTGGGAGGGGAGGCAGGTCGAGGTTGCAGTGTTAAAAATGTCCGTTTAGTACAAGAAAAATAATGCTTGGGCAAACGTGTTTGACTTTGATTGATACTGAGGGATTTTCAGTTTTGAATGTGTGTTTCGAAGTTTTTTCTGAAGTGTGTCGGTTGTGAAATTTGGTTTAGATGAAGGATTTATAATTTTCTGTGAAAACGGAGAAATGATAGTTTGAGGTGTGATATTTTCTACTTGAATTGAATTATTGTTATAAATACAACTTTCTCCTGTCGATTTAATTGCTGTAATTTGCCTGACTCATTTTTAAACTTTCTCATTTTATTTAAATACATTATTATTAAAACATGTGTCTCATTTTGAAACACTTCGATATAGTAGACACGAAAAATGTCTCAAAACAAAACGGTTTTACTCAGATGAAACACGAAAGATGTTTCAACGTCTCAAAATGAAACACTAATAAGACATCTTTTTCCTAGTGATCTTTTCAATTTTGGCCCAATAGAATAGAATAAAATCCTCTAATTATAAGAATATTTTCGGTCAATATCAATTATTATCGTTTCAATTGTAGAAAATTTTATTTTTGGCATAAGAACCTTAATTCTCTCAACGTAAACCGAATATTCTATACTAAAGCAGATGTCGAAATAACAAATAGAAGATGTGAAGGGAGCATAAAATAAATGTCATCATTTTTTAAAATTACTGTTATTTTTGGTTGTAGTATTGGTTGTGTATTTCCAAGTAGTTAATTAATGCATATGAAATCGCGATCAGTTTGAAATAAATATTAATAAATAATTGACTTGTTTCAATGTATAATTTATAGTTCAATTTCTCATTTGTTATGACAGATTAATTATAAGTGAATATTCTGTATACCGATTTCAAACTAATGACACTTAAAAATTTGTTTTTAATTTTTTTAAACCCGTTTTTGTCTATTTAAAAATGTTGTCCAAGTATAATAAGTCATCATGATCATCATTTTGATCATGCAAGATAAATATAAATTCAATCTCAATTAATTTTTGCCTATTTTTTCTATCATTTGAAAATTAAGAATATAAGACAAATCGAGAATTCTGAGAAAACCAGATTGTTATGTCAACTATATCTTTTCAGGTAAATTAAGTTTATACAACTAAAATAAATGCTTTAGTCTACTTAATAATTTAGTTACGAGAACTAAAGTTTAGTTATACCAACTAAATCATATTCCCAGTGCAGAAAATTTCGCCAAACCCTATAGAATTGCGGTGCATACAGCCAGAAACATTATTTAGTTGTCTCAAATAAATACAATTTGTTTTTTAATTTAGTTGCGTTAAATGAAGATTTATTTGGATCTAAGAAATCGTTATTTGCTGTAAGAAAGTATATTTATTTGATACAAATATATATTTTAATTAAGAGTCACCAAATAAATGCTTCATCATTAATTTATTCCAAATAAATAATTTGTTTGGCACCAAAGATATAATGTCGTTATCGTAAAGTGATTTTATGTGGTACCAATACATTATCTTTGTGATTGTAATGCTCAGTCTGAAAAACTATTATCACCTTTACTTGGTAAAATAAAAAATAAATAAAAATTCTCCCAATCTAGACTCATTCACATCAATTCAGATTACCCGTTACTATTACTATACGATATAATAACATCAATACAACCTCTAACTCTAGCGTGTGAGATGATTTCTTAACCTAAAAAGAACCGCAAACCTCAAATCCCCATCCACTTGCTCCCATTCATCCGAGCAGTTCACTTCACCTCTCCAAATTTTGCTCTCTCCCCAATACTACACCCCCCCCCATCTCCCCGCAATGCGACTCATTAAACCTGCCCCACCCTCGATCCATTCGCGGTATTCTCGATGGCATTTCGCAAAGATGTTGACGAATTAACATCCCACGAAACTGCTAGATAAAGGGTACAGGGGCACGCGGGCCGTGCGCGTGTGTAAGTGGCCCGATAGAACGTATATAGTGCACATAGCGAAGGCTGTGGCGTATAGGGGAGTGCCTGGCAGGAGGACGTGGACCACCCACACGGTGCCGCGGACCACCGTGCTAGCCCCACTGGCATACATTAGGCTCTCCGGCTCCCCGAAAACTATACCGAGTCTCCGCCGATCGCTTATGCTCGTCGCCCGGCACAGCCGTTAGGTATTTTGATACAGTCGACACCCGTTTAATTAGCATTCGATACGAATCCCGCGGAACCCTTCATGTCCCCCCCCTCCCCCCGCCTCACTCGTGCCACGACGAATCATCGCCCGCTCCTTTTTTACGCCGTCCCTTTTTTTACCTCCCGTTGTCCGCAATTGCCACAGTTCCTGCGCCGATTCCGCGATTCCGCGGAGCCTCTTGCGCGATTTCGGCGAGGTTATGAAACGCACGTGACGTCACGTCGTCGTCTCTTTTTTTTCTTCGTTTTTTCGCCGCTAAAGGAGATCGCCGCTCAATGTCGCGGCGCCCGTAAAAGCTCGATCGGAGATTTACGACGTCGCCGATTTCGTCGCGATCGGCAGTAATTGTGGCCTCGTATTGGAATCCCGGGACGCGAGAACACGCGCCGGTATCAACGCTTCTAATCTTCTTACGCGATACATCATGTATGACATCATCGGGTTTTGAGGTCACTGGTACGCAATGAATTGACTCGTCTGCTGCCACGTTCGCGGCTGAAGCGAATCGACGGTTCGGAAAAAAAGCCGAGCGGAGTTTTCGACTTTTCGGCGTTTTTGCTTCGCACAGGTCGAGGTCGGTTTTTGCCGGGCTGTTTGGGGAACTGAAAATCGGAGCAATGATTTTTGTAGAGGCTATTTTTTTATCACTGTGCTTTCGGCGTTTGTGATAAAAGACTCGGTATGTTTCGTTTAAATTCGCAAAAGTTTCCGTCGGCGAAAATGGTTTTTGATTACATAAACCGCCGATAATAATATTTGATCGGCTAAAATAATAAAATCCAGCATTGCACTCAAACCCGTGAGATGATCGATAAACGTTATTCCTCATGCAGAGGTAGATAAGATAAAAGGAGGAGTAGTTTATACATAGACGAACATAACACTCTCCGTCTTGGTTTACACATGCCGCGCGAGCGCTTTTCGAATTCTGCGCGAGTGCTCGTGAGCCGTGTAAATATTTGGAACGGCTCTCGCGAGCCGTCCGAACTTTTACTCGACTTTTCCACTTGATTTTCCTTCTCCGCCGACCGCCGCCGAAGTCGCCTCGAAACAGATCCGCAATCGTCGCTCGCCGAAACCTGGAATTCGGGTTACGTATTCCGTTCAACATCAAACATCATAATCACTTTTTATGTTAATTCGCGCTGTGTGGCATCGACGGCGACGACGCGTTTAGACGCCGCGTTAATTTTTAATTAAACACGGCCATTGAAGAATTTGGACGTATCACGCGTTGTTGACATTACACGCGACTCTACACGACGCTTTTGTGCGAGTCGACATTTTATTTAATAAAATTGTCTCGCCACGCCGGTACGATGGCTCCCAAAAATAAGACATAACACTTGTCCATATACGTGACGAACTATCTTTTAGTCGCATTCAAATGTATACGTAGTTCGATTGTGAAACATTTTGTAGAAAAAAATTTTAGCATGGTTTCGTGTGACAATTTCACATTTTTTTATATTTGCAATGGTTGAAATTCAAAGCAATTTTTGGATACATAGTAAATTATACCTTACATTATTTTCGAATGATACAAATATGCAATATAGAGACCCATTTGAATTTAGAGTAAAAACAATTAATTGTCTCCGACACATTTACGTCAACCGATTTGTTGAATACAAAATTGTTTGTCGTGTGTGAATGCGCGCGTCCGTATCAATTATCTCATTCAACGAGCGAAAACACCGACGCAAAACAACATCGCCGCGCAAGACGGAAAACTTTGGCATTCGTTTGGCAAAACAGCTCCGAAGCTCGTTGCACAGTCGTTAATCGTCGCGGGACGAAGGGGTTTAACGTGTATTGAGCCCGCGGAATAATTTACAATTTAATTGTATGTACGTTTGCGACTCGCGGCACAAAAAGCACCTGCAATTACCGCAACGCAGTCGAGCTCTAGAGCTCGCGAAAAGTATACTCGATCCGTCCCTTTTCGCGACGAAGGGTGAAGTTACGCCAAACCGCTCCTCCGACTCTATTATTTGATCGATAAACAGTCGACGCAAAAAGTGCAGTCATCAAGTGTATTCCGAAGATAACACAATATTGATACAGCGAACAATTAATTTCGGCCGTTTATTTTCTCTCGTAAAGTCATAATTATTTCAGCTAATCGGGTGTCAGTCGGGGGACATGTCAACAGCAGTTTATGACCATCCGATCGTATAAATCTCTCGGACGCATTTTGGACGATACATAAATTTTCCTTAAAAAGGAATAATCAGTTCACCATTAAGTTTCCTTTTCAAAAGGATTTTCGTTTGCAGCAAAATGACCATTGAATAGTTTCGTACGTTTCGCAGCAATCGTCGAAACGTCGAACGGATTCGAACTTTTGACAACGATTGTACCCGCGATACATCCTTAATGGGCGCGATAACTATCTGACATGTGGAGCTCGATCGATAAGGACTCGGGCGAGCCTTTTTTCAAAATCCCCGCCAAGCTGGCATTTCGCGACATTTCGCGTACACCTGAACCAAGTCGGGATGTGCGTCCCAGCGAGCGCGCACGGCGATCGCCGAGCTTAATCGTAAAAAGGACCCCGAGGTCCTTTCATCCGGCGTTTTTGTGAATTCCTTTGTGAGCGCAGAAGAATGTTTATGTAACGACACGCTTTACGTCAACTGCGACATCAAAGAAATCAGAGTCAAGGTCGGCACAAAACGAACGAGCACCGGTCCCCGGTGGTTCCCAAAACCAGTAGCACTATTAGATGTCCCGGAGCTGATAATTAACTACACTTAAGATACCGGCGCGACTTTGAGCACACAAAGCCAATTTTTATAATACGACGGCGACGGCGCGCGCTTTATTGGGACCGATGGACGACTTTTTCGAGAACGTCGTATTTTCGGTTCCTTTCTTTTCTTCGATTTTTTGCCGAGGGTTCCCCGGGGTCGTTTTGTGCGGCGGAAAAAGGCGTTTTCCTTGTAGCCGATGCAAAGCGCTTTCCCATTATTCCACGCTGATTGAGATGTTTACATCAAACGTCATCGTTAATTTCAATAAGGCCCATCTTTAACTCGCAGTTTTTCACTGTGGATTTCGCGTTTTACGACTCGCCTTTTTTCGCCGCCGACCTTTTTTGACGAAACCGGACGACGCTTCGCGAGAAGTTTCGGTAAAAAGTCACATTGAAATTGGTTCGGGGAAATTGCGTCCAGTCGGTGGAAGACGATTCTTTGGCGGTTTCTTGTTTTCGAAATAGAAAACGGTTTTTTTGGGTGGAAACTCGTCTGGGTTAGTACGGTCGGGACACTTTTCAAGTCTCGTTGCGAGTGTATGTGGAGCAGTTTTCGGAAAAATGAGATTTCATTAATTGTCGAGCACTTTTTACTTCTGAGTTAATACGGAAGTGCTAAAGACCAGACAAACATTCGGTCGGAAGGTTCGTCGTCGTTTTTCCCTCAACCCGTTTCTCGTAATAATTAACCGCGTGTATTTTGACGGGAAGATTATTAGAGGCCTCGCTAATATGAAAAGTTGCTCGTAAAAGTTTCTCTTTCTATAAACGATCCGAACTGGACGCGCAGCGATGTAGCTTTCTTAATAAGTTATCGTTTCGAGTGACTTGTTTAATTAGCTGAAGCATGTGACTAATTCCGCGTCAACTCGGACGAGGCTGAGCGGTCGGGAAAAATCACTCGCACAGTCTTAATTTGCGGCCGTCAAATTGCTGAAAATGGACGAACCCCCGCCAACCGACCTCAAACGAAATCGCCGACAAAATCGCCCGAAAAATTTCCCGAAATTTATTACACGCCGTTTCCTCCGCGTCAAAATGGTACCGAGAAAAACAAGTGCCGTTTCATTGCCTTTCGAAAGACATTTACTGCCGCCTTTTCTTCAAAAGAATGTCTCATTACGAGTCACCTCGCATTCATTAGCATGGAATTAATAACTCCCCTGTTGCCTAAGTGTTTTTCAAAATCCACCCATCTAATTTTTTCACCACCTATCCCATAAAGCTGCCTACTCCCATATACAGTCACACGGAGATATAACTGGTTGAAATAACCAAATTTTTGTTGGGGTAACCATATAATTTATATTTTTTATAATTTATATATTTAACAAAATAATTTTGTTTTTAACAGATTTTTTTAATTTGACTAGATAATCTACCAAATCTAGGTTGTGTTTATCCCCTCTGTACAATCAGAGAACATTTGTTTGATTAAAATACATTTCATGTTTAGATTCTAAATATATAATTTGAATAAAATAAATTATATTAAAGTTATATATTTAGTATCTTATAAAATAAATAAAACAAATGTTGTGCTTTTAATAAATACAATATTTATTCAAAACAAATAAAAATTTGAATTTTTATTTAAAGAATTTTTATTTAAACAAATAAAAATGTATTCATTAGGTCTGCATCTTTTGGAAAAATTATACTCTTTATGATATTTATACCACCAGAAACGAGTTACGTTGTACCTTCTACGAATTCGTTTCAGTGCACTTCTCGACGCATTCAAACCACATCACAGATTCCGTTCGAACCCTCGCGATTCCAATAAAAATTATTCTCTGACTTATGAGATCGCAACCGATTTTCGCTCGGATAATGCGGCAGAAAATGGTTGCCCGTACTAATTACGGGGCGAAATTTGATCGGCGCAAAATGCCGCTCGCTGTCAATTACGCAAGGCCCATTGGGCCGCGCATCGACAGCCCGATCTGAACGTCGCAAAGCGCGTGGCTGCAGGCGATGCCACCGTTTCGCTGGAACGCCGCTGTGTTGTAACGCGGCACGTCCACGCGCTTGCGACAGCGACACGGATACGGAATACGAGCGAGCGCGCGCCCGTCGCGGCCATAAACGAGCGCACAATTGCCTTTTACACGTCTTCGCTCTCATTTACGTCCGCGCGGGATCACGGCGAATCGACCGGCCCGCTTGACAGATTGCCATTTTCTTGTCGCATCCAGGCGCGCGCGCTTTTTGCCGGGGAAACTCGCGGAAAGCTGTCAGCTGTCGAACAAAAAGCATCGACGCAAGCGATGTTAAACAATGCAGCCGACTAATTGACGCCGGGAGGATCTTTTTTCGGACGCGCGAAATTTGGGACGGTGAGACTGACGGGTGGCGGGAGAAGTTCCTAGTCGGAGGAGAAAAGGGTAAAAATGGGGTTTTGTAGATTCTTACGAGTAGTATGAAATTTTAGGTAGTCATTTGGAGAAAAAAAATACGAAATGAGACGATCTTTGAATAGATTTTGAGCGATATAAGATTGCAAAACGATCAACATCGGATCTAAAACGGTCCTAATGAGATGGTACTGTTTTTTGGAAGAGTAGTGAGGAATATGGAATTATGGAAAAACATTATTCCGGAAGTTACTTATTGTTTTTTAAATGTTCAGAACTTATCAGAGATTAAAAGATATTTGTAAGATAGAAAGTTTTAGAACAAACAAGTTTCCATATAATTTGGAGTGTCAGAATATCCGGATCATAAGAGAAAATCTCAGGGCATTTTCCATTTAACATTTTATTGTTACTCGGGCGGTTAAAAATATTGTAGAATTTAAGCGAAATTAATATTTGCAATATATTTTTTTTCTATAATATTTCGGTTATAAAAATTATAACAGTTTACAAACAATTAAAAAGTAGTATAAATTTCTTTTCGAATTTTTCTTAAAAAAGAACACATAACATTTTAGTTCTTATGAGATAGATTATATCATAATTGCATAATTGTTATGGAATTTCAAGTAACGATAATTAAAATGAAAAAAACTGACGATAGAAAAATACATAAATCATTGAAGTAAACTGCAGAAGCAATTACAGAAAAATCGCCATGCTTTTTTTCCTTTGTATTGTCTTTAAACTGCACTCTGCCTCATTTTTTTAAACTTGTTGAAACCGTTATTAAGTTTTTTAAATCTCTTAAAAACCACCTTAAAAAGATACCTTCAACCTAAAGATCTGAAAGTCTTTAAAAGTTCCTTACACTCGAACTTCCTCTCTTAACATATTTCTGCAGCAAAACATGAAAACTTTGAAGAACTCTAAGTTTAAAAGCCCGAAGTTTTTAAAACATTCTTTCCACCGCACACTTTTCTCCTTATTCCTGCGCGTAAACACACTCCAACTTCACCCCCCTCTTCTCCCCGGAAATCCCACATCAAACGAGCAAAAAAGGCCGCCCGAACGAAATTTGCCGCGCAACTCGATAAGACACGAAATTCGAGGCCGAATCTCGAGTAGAAATCGCCGACTGATGTGGTCGTCGACGCCGTGCGATCGTCTCGATGTTGCGAGCGTCGGCACGCTCTCGGCGCGCAACCGCAAATTACGCGAAATTGTAAGTAAAAGCAGAAGTCCACCGTGCCCCGGCGTTTCATCGAACGGAATGTCGATTGACGGCGCGCTGTTATTACGGTACAGCGCTTTGACAGGAGCGCGCGAAACAGGTGGCTCCTCGAGTTCTGGAAATGAGGGGAAAATTTATGATTAGTCATAAACGGGTGCACGTGGTAGCCTCTCTTGTTTTCATTGGGACGATTGTCGTAGATGATAGGTTCTGTTTCGAGGGTGGCGAATGAGGTTATTACTGGGTCTGTTAGGTCGTATTGTGTGATGACAAACGTCCATTGGTTCTCGAATTTCGAAGTACCCAGAGACCCGGCTAGATCCTGGTAAACCCTTTCCCGAAGTCACAAAATGTCAGACAGGATTTTATCCCTTTCGTTATACAGGACTCGCAGAGTCGGAATTTATGAAAATCGTAAGTGTCATCTTTGGCCGGGTAGACGTACGGAGGACCCATTTGACAATGGCTCGATCGTAACAATGCGTAGAAATATGTCAGAGATTATGAGAAGAAAGGACGATGCAGTCAGACACTTCGAAGAGTCAAGTCAAAATAGAACTCGTCGTAACTCAAGCCTAGTTAAGGAAGCTATAATTCACGGGATAGGATCGCGGCTTACTCGAAGCGTCCGGCAAATTGCACGCTTTTAATTTTGCCGCATTAATAAGTGATTATTCTTATTCTTATAGTGAAAAAGTCTGTTACCAGAGTTTTTCAAGGGAGAGAAGTTTTTATATGAATAACAACGCCTTATTTTAGTTGAAGACACTCAGAGTTATATCTATAAAATTTATAATATTACTGTAAAATTTATCGAAATCTTGTAGTGTTTATTCCAATTTTACGTCACGTGTAGTATTTTTACTGCCATTTTGTTTCCGGTCAATTTTCCTAGATTTTAAATTGCAGTATTTTGGGTGTATTGCTCCAACTTTTACCATACTTTCATTCCATTTCATCCACCTAACAAGCTCCCTCCATTTATCGACGAACATTTTTGTTCAGAAAAAAGGCTCCCCACCCGAACTCTGGCAACCCTTCCGACCCCGCCAACCGTCGACAACGTTCCATACCGTCTCTAGCTACTTCTAACCCTGTTACAAACCACAATCTACCTACTGACTCATACCTATTCTCGCAACTTTCGCAATCAATAATTTCAATAACTGTCGATAGCGTCTTTACTTTCGCCGCGGCGTACTTGCGCTTGCATAATTCATGCCCGATATGATCAATTATTTAAATCGATGACGCAGGAATCCGCGATGCCGGTGTTTCCCTGCTATCTCAAACCGGGAACTCTTTTCGCTCTCTCGCGTTTACTCTAAAATCCGCGGAAACCCTTAGTCCGGAGGAAGTCGATAAATAACCGGCGAGATGGACGGAGCGACGGAAAAAGTTGCAAATGTCTTCTTCATAACGCCCATTACGACTTTTTAATTCCACGTACATCTGTAATTAAAGCGGCGAGCGCGATCCCCTGGTCACTGGCAGCGCGTTTTATTGGCTGCTTTTTGTCCAGATCGCTATCGGCGTTAATAACGTAATATCCCGGGAATAGTAAATTTAATTAAACGGGCCTGACGTATGGCTGCCGATCGGCGCCCGTGGCTTACCGGCTCGGGTTTAACGGCCGGACGGACGGGCGCCTCGGGCCGAAAATCGACGGAATCCCGTGACAAGTGTTCATCTCGAGCGACGTGTCGGGGGGAACTGCGCGGCCGTCGTGTGAACCGTACCGTGTTGAATTAACGCGGTCTCGAGGCTCAAGCATGAAATAATGGGTGGAGTGTGGCGTTGCCAGGCACAAAGCGGCGTTTCACGAACAACGCGGCTTGCTCGAGGCGAAGGAATCCATTTTATCTATCCTAACCTAAAAATCAATCCCCAACTCGATTTATCGAGGTTAATTTGTTTCACGAGATAGGGGGACTGAAATTAAATGATTTGTTTCGAGTTAACCTAAAAGTTAATGTCCCTTAAATAATAGTTACAGGTACAATTAAGCCTGACTACTTTAATCTGTAGTGTTTTTGTCAATATGGTGTAGTTTTGTCCATTGAATTTAGCCAGCTAAACTTAGTTCTATGTGTTAATGATTGTAAGTTGTAATAGACATTGACGTCAGAATTAAACGAATCCTGTTTGTGATTCCAATGGGGAACATTTCACTTTGAAATGTTTTGTTGACAAAGCTCAGTGGACAATTGGACATCTTAGCTCAGAAACCGCTAAGATAAATTAAAATCAGGCTTTGTGGTATCCTAACCTAAAAATGAATCATCACTCCCTAGAAACTCTAGGATTTGCATCCTAACCTCATTTTAGTAAGAACCTATTTTTCAATCACATTTTGTTTGAAGTTTTAACCTAAAAGTTCTATAGAATATATGGAATAGAACTCTTTTCATTAGAAATTATTATAAAAGTCATCAACAATTCGTATTCACACTAATCTCAACTAGAAGATATGAATATATTTCCCAATAAAAAACTGACAGGTCTAAAGGAAATGGACGATTTATTAGTTATTTCGAGGGTCACGCTAAACCGAAACGTTTAGCGGAAGTGCGCGATTTGGACGTATCTCGTTAATTACCCGGGAGTTAAGTAGATGCGAATTCGTGGTTACGTGTAGCGGCCGAGCCGCAATAACGTGCGCATCGCGCGGGACTCGAGCGCCGCAATCATTCATTTTCATATTCATTAAAGCCGCCCAGGGATTAGCATACTAATTGCGATAATGAACGACAGCGAGCCTCATCTCGCGCAATGTATCATCGACGTCTGTCCGTTCTGCTCTAAGCGCAGCCGTTTGACGAGGCATTATTCATCGCGACTTTTTCCGCGAACAAAGAACCGTTCTCGACCGCCACGATCGGGCCTGAATCCGCGCCGGAAGACGATTGCGACGAGATCGAAACAACAGCCGACGAAAAGTCGTCGACAATTTCGCAGCTGCCATTTCGGCGTTTTTGCTTCGGATTGCGAGTGGGAAGGTTATTGATCGGTTTCGCAGTTAATCAGTCCTGGGCGGAACAGGTGTTGTGTAAGTTCCCAAGCGGAAAGTACGAGTCGCGGTTGGTTCGCCGGTAGTAACACGCGGAGTTTACACAGTCGACCCCTGAACCGAGTCTTAGTGACCGGGGATCCTCGACGCTGGAGGTCGATGCGATTGACGTTCGGTCGGGCGATTGTATGACAGTTAGGCCCGAATCGGGGACGTGATGTTGCGAGGCTTGAATGGGTTGAAGATATGCGGAATTTTGATTCTGTTTCAGTTCAAGTGTAACTAATAATCACCCCAAAAATAAGAAATAAGAAACAGAATAAAAATTATTTTCATTTGCAAGATTAGATGACCAAAGTGTGATAGTTTCAGAACAATATAAGTAGGCAGAGATACCAATTACCCCATTGCTATCTGAATTTCAATACTGTCCAATCAAAAAAAGTGACACTGAAATCGACCCTTTCTAATGAGCCCGACTCAAGTGGCTCCACTTCCGCCAGACATTAAGGTGAACCATCCTCACCCACTCAAGGCTCGCATTTCCCACACGAAAAATGCGCGAAAAATGCCTTTCGCCCAGAAAAAACGAAAGAAAGGTTCCCAGAGCCATTATAGCTCTCTCTCTCCCTCTTTCATTTACCCCGACGAGTTAATTACCCGCGGACTCGCGGGTCGTAAAGCGGGCTGCATCGTTTCGGATCTTCCATTTCATTCATAAGATCCGTCGCAGTATCGCGTCAAAGGACGCGGCGCGCTGGTGTTAGTGTTTTGCGCTCGCGCGCACCACATCGCGAGGCCATAGCGTAGATACAGTCGGCGCAAGCCGGTCTACTTGGGTGGTCCGTCGAAGAAGGGACCGCACGCAGTGGCCTGCCCCCACCAAAAAAACCCGGCGCCCCACTCCGACGGCCACCCGGCGTACGCTCACCAGCGCGCCCATCCACGTACGAGCCACCAACACGCACGCAACGGCTCCGGAATATCTCTCAATCTAACCGAGCGAATTCCGCGCGCGCTGCTTAGCCGGGCTAGAGAGCGCGACGCGTCAACGGTTTAACGAGACCCGGGGCCCTCGGATCGGGGGAAGGGGGACCTGGACGGGCCCTCCCCCCTTTGCACCGAGACATTTTTGCAAAAAGCGTTCCGCCCGCGAATAATTGCCCTGCTTTTTCAGGGATCGGCTGCGGGGTCGAGGACAGGGGAAAGGATGAGAAAGGATTTTTGAGAGAAGGTGAAGTAGAAAAAAGAAGCTGGGTTGTAAGTCTTAAGGAGGACGTCTGGGGACTTTTGGGTCTGGGTGACTTTTGGGTCTGGGATTTTGATTTGAGGTAGCAATAAAAAGCAGGTTTTTTAGCAGTACAAAAGACAGGAAAGGCAAGTTGGAGTAAGAAATTTGTTGATGAGTATATTATATGAGGAAACCATATGGATAGTAATTGGAGTACCCTTCAGAGTACTTATGTTTTTAGTATAGTAATTGGAAAGTTTGTGCTAACGTTTGAAAAATCTGAAAAGTTTGAAATGATATTTGATGTAGTAAGTTTGGAGTGTTAGAAGAGTTTAGACTGACAAATTAGAGGGCTTTTTCAGAGAAGTTGTGCAAGATTAGGGATAATGGTATTTCGGATAGCCGCGCAGGAATGATCTGATTATCATGGCGAATAAATCATTTCAAGACAGACTCGAGTTTATTTAAATGTCAAAAAAGTGTGAATTATTTATTAAGTTCAGTTTTGTGCAACTGACAGACCGTTTACATGCATACATACATTCTTAATGTTCGTATTGTTTGAATAAAACTAAAAATAAACTCGGGTTAAAAGCCGAAGGAAAGTTTCCCGAAGGTCAAAATACCGAAAAAAATGCCTTATGTAGTTTTTTAAACAGAATATTGATTGAATAAAACATTTTTTTGTGAAACATTCTTTTGGCAAATTATGTGAAAATTATGATCATACAAAAAAACTCTGTCATTGGTATAATGTTTATGTATACGTGTATTAATGTTTGTTGTGAATGTAATACACTTAACCCTACAATAAACCGTTCACTACAAAAACAAGTGTCTCGTTTTGAAACACTTTGAAATATTAGACACGAAAAGTGTCTCAAAACAAAACGGTTTTACCCAGAAGAAACACCAAAGATGTTTCAATGTCTCAGAATGAAACACCAACGAGACACTTTTTTTCTAGTATTAGGAGCACAGTAATAGCATAAAAATGTATTCAATGATAACTGAATAATTTTCGGAAAATGAGTTGTCGACATGAATGAACAAAATGCTTCTACAAAAGATCAATCCCTTATTGCTAAAATTAACAGAGGATTAATACAGATACTTTGCTTCAAAACCGATTTTCTGATAATGGTCAGATCCTTACATATTTGTCATGAACATTCTTAGAAATGTCTTTTTGATCGGAATGATCAACTTGTGAATCGGAGCAAAATTAATTGTTTTTGGTTAAATCTGAGAAATCTAGATGAAAAATGAGAATCGATGAAATAATCCTTTTCAGTGAAAAGGATTATAATTTCCAATTATTCTTGTACAGTCAAAATGTATAATCGTTTTTACGAAGAAGTTGGTTTTAAAATCAGAGTCACTTTAAGGATAAAATGAACAGATATTTCTGACGATACAGTATTATGATTGGTAATAAATTAAGTTAATTTTTTATGAAGCATTACACTGAAATCATCTATTGTAAATAACAATTGTTCACTTAATTTTTATAGATCCATGTGACAAAAGTGCAACAAATATTGTAGGGTGTTGCTACAATTCTTGAGAAACATACAATCTTAAAAGTCCGAAATATCAATAACCGTATACTGAGAAAGCTAAGTGGTAAGAAATCACCATTTAAGTGGTTAAAACTTACTACTTGAAGTGGTAAAACCTTCAGTGATATATTTATTAACATTTTGTTAATAGGTTCTTATAAAAACGGGTTAATTTTTAATGTTAATGAGTATTTAATTAAACAAATTAATTGTGAAGTAAATTCAAGCTACCTAAAACTATAATTTAACGCTACTAAAAGTTTGAGGTCAAGGTTCATTATTTGTCGAATTACACTTCCTAATGTAATATTTATAATTCCAATGAAGTTATCTGATTCTTAAAAATATTCCAGTTACATTACTAGAATTTTTTAATAAAAATTGTTCATTAATACTGTAAATGAAATAAAATTTAACTTGAAATAAACTTGAAATGGTGACTTTTACCACTTAAGTGGTAATTCTTACCATTTAGTTTTCTCAGTGCACCTAAAAACTGATGCTACAAACACGAATACCCCCGTAATTAATACAGTGAAATTATACTTATAACATTGTCATTGATGAAAAATGACAAATTGAAGCAGCATAACAAATGTTGGCTAAAATATGTTGGATAAACAGTATATCTATGTCAAAGCATTCTAACAGTTGATTGGCTAAGGTACCATTGATGTTCACGCAATTTAATATCATTCATAAACAAGAAAAATCAAATTAAATTCGCAATAAATTAAATAGAGTCAATAACATTTTCAATAATTAGGTGTCGATGTTTCCTGTTACCTTTCCCTCTACACTTTAAACGTTTTCTTCTGTAACTATGCAACCGAAAGTTAAACCTATTGAAAAGAACATTGTCTTACATCTATTCAATCGCATTAACTGCAATACACGCATAAATCAAGGTACGATGACTCAATTTGTAAGAAGTTGAACCGAACGCATCCAGGCGGTGAAAATGATCATTGAGCGTGCGATGGGCCAGGTTCGAGTGACCTGATGAAAAGCGCGCGACTTGAGCGGCGCTGATGCAAATCTTGGGCGGCTCTTTGCGAGGGCAAAAAACAACGGGCTAGAAAAAATGGGACGGAAAAATGAATGTTTTAGCGGCACGTGCACGCCGTTAAAAGGTTCCGCTTAGAAGTTTTGACGTGCGGCAGTATTGAAAAGCGGAACCGGCTGTCGAGATACAGATCTGACCAATCATAAAGCCGCATAATGGCCATTTATTCATTCATCTCCGGGAACTCCGCGCAACAACAAAAGCGGAAATTAGTCAGGTTCGTTATGCTTATTAATTGACTGACATTTCCGTCATATTATTGTATGATGAATCGAGAAACCGCAAAGCACTCGAATTCGAACCGATGCATGTACAGGCTGATCCAATAATCTCCGCGAACTACCGGTGTCGCGATTTTTCCTCTGTTTTGGTGTCTTTAGTTTAAACGATGAGAAAAAAATAATACTAATTTTCAACAACCAAATCATTAAATCGAGTTTTCTATGGCATTAAATATCATTGAATTTTCTCAATATTGATATTTATTTTCTTTTTGTTACTACTCATCACAAATTTACAAAATGTTGCAAACGGAATTTTCTCCATCCTGCAGTACTATGTTTCTCTTAAAAATCTGTCCAAAATACATCCACTTATTTAAAATCATTCGTTTATTTACGAATTACGCTATCAAATTTAATCCACTATTGTTCAAACTCCAGAGCCATCAGACTGCAAATGTTCAGCACAAAAGCAAGTTCGAGTGTCAAACCGTATTTCAATGTTTGCTTCACCAATCGGTATTTATATCACACTTCAATCAATACAAAACATCGACAAGCTTTTTCCGCGCGTCGTAACAACATCCACAAATTATCCGCCGAAACTGCAAAATGAAACACCGCAACGACTCTCTTCCACAGTTTTTCCTCGACGTCTTTTTCCCTTAAATCGGCAAAAGTGTAAAAACCTCTCGACAGCGTTCGCCCGATAAACCACAATCAGCAGAACCAACCAAGATCCGCGTAATACGAGCAAAACGCGCCACCATTATCGAAAATGGTGCGCGTTTCGAGAGCTCCATCCCTGACTTCAGTCAATTACGTTTAATTCGCGTTGCAGTGCAATTCAACGAAAGCACGTAATTATCGTTTACGCTCTCGTGCCTCATCGGCGAATAAATATAATAAACAAATCAAACGGAACGAGCGAAAAAGCGGCGCAAAGAAAGCCGCCAGAATTGCGCGCTGCAATTAACGGGCCTCGCTTGCAATTAATTGCGTTTTATTCGGGGCCATTTTATGAATGCGAAGACGCGAGTGACAAGGTGCACCATTTTGTTTGCGAATTAACACGCGACTCGGCGTTTCGATCGCTTTTTTCGCCGCTCCGTTCTGTCGGCGAAGCGGAAGCGGGAATGTGCCGTTATTTTATAAATATATCTTCAGGTTGGCTGTTAAACAAACAGGCGAAAGGAATGGCTCCGGGGGACGAATTCGTGCGAGGCAATGGCGGCTCGCCGGCTCCACCGCTGATTGGTCGTTGGTGAGAAAACGCGTTTTTAGCCACCCTTCGTATCTGCCCTTATTGTCATTTTAATTTCAAGCCCGAAGGCTGCGCAGCTAGGGTCCGCGAACAAACGCGCCCTTCAAGAAATTGGCTTAACGTAGCAGAAAACTGGTTGCGATAGAAACCGGGATTATCATTAATACGCGCGGTTCAATTCGACGTGCACGTGCAGTTACGTGCCATTTAATTTGCCGGCAGCGACGAAAATTGCGAGTGCTTTGATGCTTCGGTGACAGCGAGTCAAACATTGGGCACCTCTCTTTCGTCATCGCTCCTTTTTTCGCGAAGTTTGGACTTAGAGGAGAGGTTTGCAGGAAGTTTTGGTAAACGGTGGAAATATTTTGTGCAGTTTAGTAACATTTTGGACCATTTTTCTGAGGTTCAGATATTTTATCTATTGATGCTTTTGATATATTAGGAGCAAGAATTTGTTAAAACAATTTACCAATTTTGAGACAAGTTCGTAGTCTTCCTGGGACATTTTATAACTTGTGCCCTTAAAAACAATAATAATTTGCATTGTCTCAACTGATAAATGAATTTAATCAAAAAATATTTTAGTCTAGTACCAATTTTGGATATTGTTTCAGACTTATCCTTTCTAATATTTTCAGACTTTCGCGTGGTCCAAGGATAAAATTGTTAATTTCATCTCAACTTTTCATCTCATTATTTCTACAAAAATGTGCCACATTAATAACACACGCACTGCTATTCGTTGCTATTCGTCAGCACTCCTCGAATAATTTTCCATTTCTCAAAGCATCTGCTTTGAGAAAAAAATATTCGTTAACTCTTAATGCCGGTGCCATCAAAGCTTCATTAATTTGCATCCAAACGGGAAATTAAAACAAAGCAAATGTAAATAAAGGCGCACGGAAAAGCGCAACTTTACACGGTGCATCGTAACGTCGCATCGTAATTAAACAAAAAAGGGAAGACGAAGGAAAGGGAGTCGCGCAGCAGAACAGCACTTTGATAAATGAAAAACATCACTTGGGCTTTCAATTCTCGGCCGGATAATGTATTCGGTAGGCATTTGCGCCGCACTTCGCGACCCCCGATTGCACATGACAGCCATTTTAATTGTGGCCCTGGAGGGTCGCCGATTTCCATTCCCCATGATGAAACTCGTGCATCGACAAAGCCGAACCATTTCCCTCGCGGACCGCCGAGCCTATCTTGCCTGTCGCATCTCGGCTCCAATGAAAGCCCGGATAAACCGACGGCGATTAATTTCAGGACAAGCCGCGGCGATATGACTTTCGATCCCGTCTTTTGTCTTTCGCCACGACCGAGAGTGCTGACGCCAGCGCCTGACTCGCGCTCGCTGATCAATCATCGCGAGCCAAAGTCGCTGTTAACCTTCGTGTCCGTTAATATCGCGAAGATTAAAGCGTCCGAATGGCAATCATGAATTCAGTTTCGTGGTTAGTGGAGTAATTGTATGTGACGATAAATGTGACGATGGAAAGAGGAAGCGAAAGGAGAAGATCGGTGGTGAATGATGAATGTTTAAAGTCAGGAAAGTGAATAAAAAAGGGGTGTTATTTGCGAAAAAGATTTTTCGACCAATTTTTAGAGACGTCGTTTGATAGGTTTCTTTAACCATGGCTGATAAGTGTATTTTGTATATATTTTTTGTGAAGGCCAACTCCAAAGGGTAGAAACTTTAATTAAATGACCTGTAAAAACATTTGTTGTCTGCTAAATTGGTCGAAAATTGGTTTCACTTTTACATTTTCGGTAGACGTTAATGGTATATTTAAATGTTGATGTTGTCTTGAACAGACGAAATATATTTTGCGACTGTAACTCAATTTGTAAAAGTTTATTTTATATTTTTATTTCAATCGAAAAATCGATCAGGTATGAATATCACATGAATTAACACTCATATTGGAGAAATGAACTGAATATTGATTAAATTATTTATTAAATTATATATTACCAAATAAATTTCAATAAAATCACTCAAAATCTATTAAAATCAACTAAATGGTCCTGGATTGTATACATCGCATCATATTTTAAACGACGTCGAGGAATGAATATGGAAAAGTCAGCTTATTTGAACAATAGTTCTAATATAATGAATTATTTATAGTTAAGGCGAAAATTTGTCATGATATAATAAATATACTAATAAATTAGGTTCATTACTCTCTTAATTAATTATACCATATCCTTCAATTTACAGTATCAAATTAATATTAATAATTATGGTATTCAAACATATTAAATTAGTTCATTAAATATTTTTTTCTTTAGTGATTATCATCAATTAAATCTGTACACCTCTTGGAACAAACTTAGAAATTATCACGTAACCACTTAAATTTACGTAACCGCAAATTCAAATATATAGGTATGTTGAGTACTTATGTAATTTCAAATATATTTGCGCTGTGTGTTAAGCATGTCACATCAATAAATGTGTCTTCTAATGTAAAATTTAATACAAATATTACCTACATAAATAATATATTTATTTAAAAAAGTATCGTATTAGTGTAACCACAATTCAGTGATATTCCGAAACATAATATGTACTATCAATCCTCAAATACGACTGTAAAATATATTGTATATTGTAATACCAATAATTGTCAAGAAACTTTTGCTTAATCAATGTTTATACTACGCACCCTATGTTCATAAAAAATAACCTATAATAATTGTAAAAATTCTGTTCTCTATAAATTAAAACATATTTTGCATTAAAATACAATTTATTAAAAAAATCACGTATCTCTTCATAATTAATCAGATTTCAATTAATTGATTAAAAATTAATCAGGTTTCAATTATTTGATTAAAAATTAATCACATTTCAATTAATTGACAATTTTTTATTAAAAAAAATTAATCATTAATTGTCATTTAAAAATTCGCCGAACTCTGCTTATATATAAACATTTCTCTCCGTCAGATCCATCAATATTTAACTACTGATATTGATTAACCTACAATCGTTCATCCTCAATCTTTCAAATACACCAGCCCCTTTTAAACAAACTGCTCATCTGACTCAACTCGATCGTTCTTCCTCAATCAAAAAAGCTCCGTTACCTCAGCCCCCTTCCCTCCTCATCGACAGTCGGATTACAATCGACGACGATCCGACGCCGCCATTTTCACGCCTCATCTTCTTTCCCCTGAACTGAAATACCTCCATAATTCACTTTCCAATCATCAGCATCGTAATCAAAGTTCGCATCGTCAAATAATTAACCACCTCTTTCATCCGCGAAACTGTCATGTCGCGCTGGTACTCTCTATCTCGCTCTCTCAGCTGCCATCATTATCTAGGACTTCGAAACTGGTGCATTTAAAATGAGTGTCGTACAAAACAGCGAACGGCAAATATCCTCGGCGTTCCAATTTGCGCGACTCCGCTCCATTGTATTCCCCGGCCACCCCCGCCCCCCGGCGCTCGCTTCGCTCCTAATACCCATTCCATTGCAGCGCAGCGTCCATTATTTCGCCCTTGTAACAATCGTCTTACCCTCTCGTGCCGGATAAAGTAGCGCGCCGAGAGCGAGTTCTCCGCCGTCAGGTAACACTGCTCGGCGCTTTTATTTAGTCCCGGACTCGCGCGCGCGGTGGTATGGGTAGAGACGCCGAGTGAAAAGTTAAAAACGTCGACGCTAAGGATGCTCTTTTCAGCAAGAGGAGCATCTCGACGACGACGCCGTCGCGGAAAATTTGTCGACGCCAACTATATACATCGACTGATATAAGGGGTGTCCTGTTACGAATGGAGAGTCGAGTTCAGGGCATGGGGAGAGTTTGCTTGATAGAGATGCAATTTTTGGTTAAGGTATTTCACCCTTGGAGGACTGTATAATTGCACTGAGAAAAATATTCTATGAAAAATTATTAGAATGCTAGTAAATTTTACCATATCATATAGGAGTCGCGAGGTATCGTATCCCATTTGGACAAATTTATTATATCTTCAAAGGAGACACTGCTACAAGTTACAGTAAATTTTACTGTATCATCTGGGAAAAATTCTTCGAAGTCATACTAATTTTGTTCATATGGGACAGTATATATCATTTTTCTGCATTTTCGCTAATTGCTCAGAAAGTAGATAGTAAATCGTCTTTTTTTTCACATGACTATGTGTTATGTTAATATCTGTATATGGTTAGTTTTTTACCACAATCTCTTTGTTTTCGTTCCAGGTATTTCAAAAAAATGAACGTTTTCAGACCATTTTCCTATGCTGCTAATGTTACTTTGTGAAACTTTGGAGTTAAATATTTCTGCAACTAGATAGTGAATTTACGTGAAACCGCGGCAAATGGAATATTAGCAAAAAACGAACCTAATTTCGAAATTTCATTGAATTCTCTTTGATTTGACTTTATGGGAGAAATACCTTAAGAGACTGCTGTCTGAAATGTTTGATTAGATCTATGGAGTTTTGGGTATATTTTTTTTCAGTGTAATTGAATCATGTTAAATTGAGGTTAATCGTTGAGTAGCTGGGAAGTTAGGGTGTTTTGTAATTGTTATCGTTGTATTGGATTGCTATTAGAAAATTATTTCAAATATTCTGTGAATGTGGAGGAATATTCTTTTGTTCGGAGTAAGAGAATGCGATTGATATATTTTGCTTGCTGATGTACTGCGGTTGTTTCTCTACTTCGAAAATGCGATACATTGCTTCGTGAAAAATTTAACATGAAAAACATTTTTTCTTAGACTAAAATCTTCTTAGAGTGAGAAAATGTATTGATTTCATTTCAAGGAGTTATACTGTTTCAGTGATATAATTTCAAAAAACACTAGTTTTAGTAAGATCGAGTTATGTTTTACCTTAAGCAATGTTTAGTTAACTCAAAAAGAAAATGTCGGTAGCCTGTGTAGTTGTAAGACCTTCAGGTCCTGTAGAGTGTTTAGTTGTAAGTCTAGATTTTTGGTCTCTGATTTTGGAAAATCCATCTAGAGTGAAGACAGTTTTGGTGTTTCTTCCTCCAAAAATTTTCATATTAAAACTGCTTTTTGCAGTGTTGTTGTGAAATTGTTAGTTATAGTTATTTTGTTAGGTAATTGATTGGATGGTGAGATCAAGGGAAATTTGGAATACGAAATCACTAAAATGTTGACATTAAATGGAAAAAGTAAAATCTATGATAAGCCAAAAGGATTTTAAACTAGCTTCATTTGATGTAAGGTTATGTATTATCCTCAACTATTAATTTGATTTACTCCTTGAATAAGTAACTTGGCTAAAAATTCCAGCGTTAATAACTCATAGATCTCTGCAAAGTACTTTTTCTAGTATTTTAAGATAGTTATGAAACCATTGATACTTTCCACATGACAGTTAAGGTGCATTCTAATTTTCCTTGGCTATATTATGAAAAATAACTATTTTAAATTAACATAATCAACCACCCTTTCAATATTGTAATATAGTAAAGGGATTATATTAATTAATTAAAGTAATAATAATAACAATACAACTCAGTAGTCAGAGTCTGAATCCTCCTGTGACCGGAGCACTCCTTCGATTGGTTCACGAGTCCTCCATATTCCCATCATTTAAACTCAGTATCAAACAAAATCATCCCCTACTAGTGTATTGCAAGAAACCCAATTCGCATTAATTTACCAAAACTATAATTCAACAAAAAATTAATCCAATTTTCATTAACCTCTAAAAACAAAGTATATAAACATCCAAATAACTTCAACATATATCTAAACCTCTACACCGAAAAGAATTTCGCTGGTACAAGCAAATATTTACTAATTTCAGATAAATTGTCTGGCTGGTATTGGTACAAGCAAACAGTATACCTGAATCAGCCAATAATTTTTAAGAATTGCGAATCATGAAAATCAGACAAAAGGTTAGGGACATCTACATAAGCGTTTGACTGAATCAGTAAAACGTGTTATTGTTTGATTTTAGTTTATTTGAGTTTGAAACAAAATATTTCTATTGTAAGTTCACAGTTCAGTCATATTTATTTTTCTAAATCTAATAAATATGTTCTTCTAGATTTAAAATAAATTCTTTTCACTTTGTAAAGAAATCTCTAGATAAACCGATTTATCTGATTCGAAGTTTGTTTTTTTTCCGTGTATATATTTTGCTAACATTTTAATTGTCGAAATTTCAATTATTCAATCTATCGTACAAATTAATTGTCGTCCAGTTGCCCCACCGCAAATCAATAAAAACTGTGGTTAATTATAAGGCTAAAGTAACGGCTATGTATACGCGATGGATAATGATTGATCATATTGTATTTTTGCGCCCAACGCAATATTTGAATCAGCCAAAGTGAAATAATGGCGCGGACGAAGTCGCGTGAAACTCAGGCCAAGTTTCAACAACGCCGTCAAACAGTTTTATAACTAATTAAAATTTCGTTTATACGTTTCGACACCTTTCCGCGTGATTACTCGGATTGCGAAATTACAACCCATCGCCCACCGCTCACATCGCCACGTCAACAATCCCGAACAGAATATCGGAATCGTCATATTAATTGCGCCGTATCCTTTAATTAAAACTTATGGCGCGCGCGAAAAAGACTTCAAGTGCAGTTAATTGTCGCGATGACGTCGTAAGCGATGTAAGTGTGCGCGCCATAACGGCGAAGATGATTACTTCTGCTAGCGTGAACATCCTACTTGCGAATACATAAAGAGAGCGACAGGAAAACGACGAGAAAAGACGAAGCGCAATGATGATTGTACATTATTTCTTTTCCGCGTGTCTTTTTTTCAACACAATGTCTTGCATTGTGTCATTATACTTTGGACCGACAGCATGAACACCGCGTTAATTATTGTCTGCGCGTTGTCGTCAAAATCGTTAGCCAGCGAGTGTTTCGACGACGGCAACGAATTCTGCATTAATAAGGACGATATACTGTCAATTGATCTGTTACCGGGGACGTTCATCTTTAAAGAAGAGCCGAGCGCGCCGACAAACGCCTCAGCAAGTGAAACCGATCGCGCGATCGGTTCGATTAATAGTGCACTTGGTGAAATGGATTATCATAGGTCAGTGCTAGTCAGGTTACACGCTTCAAGCTACCCTTTTCGATTAAAAGATGTCGTTTTGGTGTCAAAGGAATCCTTTTGTCGCACAGAGAATCCTGCTAAAAAGGGAAGCATTTCTGTTTGAAAGGGTTTTCGAAAGATCGCTTCTAGCGGAAGATCGCTGAATTGATTCAAGGACGTGAAATTCTTTGTGACAGTTCAATTCCTTGTTAAATAATTGAATTCGAAGGTGCAAAGATGTGACAACGGTGATAATAGACCATTATTAGTTCCTTTGTATTATATTATCAACACCTTAGACTATTTAGACAAAAATGTACGGACATACTAAATCAGTATTGCGACAATTGAGCACTCTAAAAAATATCCAGTAGACAGAATCTGGCAGCCATATCCGGAAAATCCGATCAAATATCACGTGAGAGGAATTCCGGTTACCGTAACCGGATTCTGGCTACCATGATCGGAAGTGAGGTTATGGAAATACGAATCATCTAACCGTCAGTTGAAATTATTGTTTCATGGATTACTTTATCGGAATATATTCTTAACGTAAGACGACCATTTTTTAGAGTAAAGGTACTACGATGTTTAGCGATCAGTATTTTCTTAATTGAATTTATGCAGGCTTTTAGCATTGTTATTCATTTTCGTAATTTATTGTGTTAAATAATATCTTAAATTATATTTTGCTGCAAGAATAGCATGGTGTAATGTGAAGAAGTTAACGATCTCAAGTCCCATTCTTATAAGACATTATAATGTCGATCTGAGGAAAAATATCTTCGACGGTGCGAAGTAAAATTCGACTGTTTGCAAAGAATAAAAGTTTTTACGGCAAATTCTAGTGACAGTCAGAAAACGCCGTAAAAGTTGATTCTCCATGGAATGTATCTTTTAGGACACGAATGAACGAATATTTATGTCACGGATACATGGCGGAAGAAATATTTAAAGAAGTGGGCTCTCTTCGGAAAAAGCGGCTTCATGATTTACCAAGCGACTCGGAGTTTTTGGAAACGGATAATGTTACGATCCACGACAAGCTTTTATCGGACGAGGGCAGCAGTAAATACAAAGATTGGCTGCATAGGTGACGAACATTTTTCGCTTATGAAATGATAGTTTCATTAACGACAATATTTGGTTTTAGACGTAATAGCGTCTGTACGAACTTTTTAAAATATTTTTTCCTTCAGTTTTCTTCACCGAAGATAATTTTTCCTATATCATCACGTTCTTTGAATTGAATTTTAATTAGAAAAGGATCGAAATTCTGAAATCCATTTCACGAAACGAGCTGAGCAACGAGGCAAACGAAACGAACGGCGACCGACGAAATTTATATAAGAAATTCATTTCCGTTGAAAGAAGGGCGCGGAATCGCCGTACTGCGAATCAACCGGCATTACACAGATAAACATAATGGGTTAAACGAGTGGGTTCGCGGGATCCTAGCGATAATTGATTCGCCAGCTAAGTAAACAAATTAATTAAGGTGATCAGTTTTTAAAGGCTGAAAGTTTAATTGGCTCGGACCAGCGCGATCGATGCACGAGCACTCGAAACGTCGATAATTCATAATTCAAGATGTTATAAAGTTCTTAACATCGGCTTGCCGGTCTATAACGAATTACGCGAAACATTGAATAAGCCGGAAGCCAGTGTCGTGCTGTTCCGGGGCAGCACGCGTTCCCCGAATAAGGCAATTTCGTGCAAACTTTTACCTTCAAATGTACCAATTAGAACGTAACTGTCGCGGCATTACATATTTTAATGTGTCCACAACTCTGACAAATAAATCTCGCGATTCACCGCAGTTGGTTACATATTTGTTAATAATAATCAGTTTTATGTTTGCGATGAAAAGGCAAATTAAAATATCGCACGCAAAAAATGTTTATTTCAGCTACATAGTTTGATAAATAAAGATTTCGCGCGAACAATTCTGAGTGTTTTATATAAATTATGCAGACATAAAATTTAATTGCGAAATTTAATTCGCAGGACCACTACGCTGGATGACATTCATCGTCACTACATGCCTCAAGGAAAAAATGCGAGAAAAAAGCTAGCTGGATCTAATACCAATAATAAATTCGACGATTTCGACGGAGAAATAACAGGCTATGCCATGCAGGCACCTATTTCCCCAGGAAAAGCGGGGATGTACTATGATCCGATAGAAGAAGGTCATTTATTTTTTATAATTGCAAGTAACATCACGATAAGGCGCTATTTTATTGCACGCAATTTTCGAGTCGACTTTCAAAGGGTATACAAATCGGTTATTTCCTCCCGATTCTAGTACTCATTTTATTTGTTCAAGTAGTTTACTGGACCTCGAAACTCTAGTTTTGTATCATGAAATTTAGAAGAGTAACATAAAAATGTGACTCGATTCTGCAGTTGGAAACGTGAAATCCAAACAAAAAGAATACATTTACATCTCGTTTCGCATTTTATATTACACTGACGGAACGCGAGTCAAAACAGTTTCATTGGCGAAAAACAGGAGTAAATGAGCGCGAAACGCAAAGGCACGAATTATTGTCATGATTTGTCGTAAAACATTAGCAATGCAATTAAATCTGTTCTGTGACGCAGGCGCTGCGCTGCTTTACAATATTTCACCAATAATAGCGCGTATTTGCATAAATAATGCATGAAACCCGGACAATATACTTTAGCGAAAATAAGTGCATTAACGCGCGGCAGAGCCATTCTTTTGTTCGCCGAGCGTTGTAATTCTGCGCGAGCTACGTGTGTTTCTCTGACTGTAAAATATAATTTTCGAATATAGATCATGTGATTCCTGCGGCAACTGGACACAATCACCACTACGGATTTAGTGGTCCCGGTCATTACGATCACCATCCACATATTTCGCCGTATCCTGCCGCACACGAGGAGCATTATTATTTTCCAACCGAACATGAATACCATCACAAGCCACACAAGGGAAAGGACCTTTCGATCAAAGACTTTTTCGAAATTGCCCTCACCGCTCTCGCATTCCTTGCCTTCAAGCTCTTCATCATGCAATTATTTATGAACATCGCGGTAATCACAATCATTATCATTCTCTATTATTTCCCTGTACAATTATTTTGTAAATAGCACAACTATTTAATACTTAGTTTTCAATATTTTCCTAATTTTCTGAATTTTTTGTTCACTATAAAGAC
This sequence comes from Ceratoteleas bidentatus, assembly GCA_022817645.1. NCBI lineage: Eukaryota > Metazoa > Arthropoda > Insecta > Hymenoptera > Scelionidae > Ceratoteleas > Ceratoteleas bidentatus. Next base: position 94,392 of record JABFPB010000006.1, read on the forward strand.
TATTCTTGTGCCTAGGTCGTATAATTTTGTCTTAGCAGACGTCTTCAAAAAGATACAATTTGTCGGCATTTTTTAAATCTCATCGTACACCTATTCTCAACCCGAAATCCCGTCAAATCTGAGCCAAAAGTTCGTCAGAGGGGAAAAAGGGTAGAAAAAGGGATTACTGCGGCTGAACGACATTTCTAGAATACCAAATTCCTGTTCTTTTTGTGACGATTTTTTTCGTTCCTCCTGTTGCTTACCCCTTTTTTCAAATTGTTTCACGATACGGTCGTAAACCGTGACGGTTCGGCGGACGAAGAACGACGCAGTATTCCGTACGCAATTAACTTTAGAGTGGCAAAATTTATAAAAGTTACACCGGTTATAAAACGGCACGTTATTTCGCGCTTTAACCGAATATTTTGCTAAATTAAGTCGCGCGCGACATACATCCTGCCCCAACTCAACGCGTTGTTTTGCGTTAAGAGAAATGCCCGGCAATTTTTATGTTATCCAATTTTCCACTTAATTAGTTCGAATAAAAAAGGAATGACGGTGCGAATTATTCAGTCGCACGGATGCAATGATGAATAATAAAAGTGGAAGTGGTGTAAGGGGGGAGCAAAATTCCGCGCTTTACGATCGCGCGCGAAATATGTTGCGAATTAAAAGTATACGGGAGTTGTTAGACCGAGCTGCATAATCGTCTTTTCTCATTTGGCCGGTTTTATTTCCGGCTGCGCCCAAATGTTAACTATTTCTTCCTTTTTTCCTTTTATCGCTCCCATTTTATCGCGCCCTTAAAACGACCGAAGCCTTAATTTTATTTCGACGTCTACGGTACCGCCCAGAAAAACATTTTTCCATCGAACGGATAAAAAAGCGGACACCGAACAGTCGGAGCTGTGCATCGCAAATTCGAATTATCCTCGCGACCGGACGTAATTCACCGATTCGCGAGGGCGAGTAACAAATTTCGAGTGGGATTCAGACAGAAAATGGGCGCAATCCTTGCCGGGCATTTGAGCGGTTGCGAAAATGTTGATTAACAAAAGAGAAAAGAAAGGAGCGGCGGTGTTTAATTCACACCGTTTGACGTGAACTCTAGCCACCAGGGCACAAGTAAATATTGGGCAATTGCCGTAAAACTTGCGTATGAAATATTCTCCAAGTTGCACGGAAACAGTAAAAAGTGCGCTCGCCAACTTTTGACTCCGCACTGTGAGCAATGATTCGCAAAAGCAAAATTACACGGCTCTTTGTCGCACGGCACGGTTACATGATGAAACGTTCGAATGAATATTAATAAGCACAAAAAATGTAATTGCAATATCAGATGTCGTGTGCTTATCGCGGCTCATGACTCACAAATTGGTCCTCACTGTTGATGCTGTAATGCAACATTTATCCGCCTGGAGTATCTGTTAAAATGTACTTGTGTACATTTATACATACACACAATTATACATAAATGCATTGTACACGTATACGCATAAGTGTGAAAATGTATGCAGTGTTGATCTTGAACTTAACCGGAGGCTCTGAAGTCATTTTTCCCAAATATTTATTTTGCAACACAATACAAATATATGTGCAAGTATAATACTTTTTTCCACATAAAACCATTTTCAATACATTTTATATTTAAAATATAAAACATGTATTTTAAATACATATATTAAAAAATTAACAATATTTATTACATATAATCAACAAAATTATTGATTTAAGATGAATAATGTTAAATCCTACAGCTTAGCTCTGTGTGTCGCAAGTAATATCTTAACTAGTCACTTTTTAGCGTCTGACTCGTTAAAACGTGCTTTAATTAAAATTCGTTTTAATCTTAATGTAAACAGCTTACAGATGCAAACGCAAAACAGAGATGCGAAATTGAATTCTCGTTTTGTGCAACGTGTATAATTTTTAAATTGCCTTTTTAGTTAACCAGACTAACAGTTCTATGGCATTTTATAAATTATTTTATTCGAATACTCCTAAGATACTAGGTAGATAATTTACTAATGTTAAAAAATATACTAATTTGTCATAGAACATGATAAATGTGATATTTACGCCAAATAGCAAGATGTTATTTTTTATGAAAAAATATGTTTCTCAAAAACTAAAAACAGTTCAAACGTAGTAAGGATCTCTATCATTTACAATCCTTCAGAAAATAAATCAACTACATTTATTATAAGGTAGAGGGGAGGGCCGAGAAAGAGTTACGGTACAACATTGAGGGGTAGAGACGGGGGAAGGAGGTTTGAATATGTTGAATTTGAGATCAGCTGTCAGGATAACCCTAATTGCTGGATAAGTTCTGTTTCTGGATGCACTTAATAGAATTGCATTTTTTAATAAAGTAAATTTTTATATTTAACAGTCTTTAATTAAATAATGTTATTACAATGTATTATGTTTAGCCGCTAGACAAATGGTTGCTTGAAAAGCGGCTCACGCCATTTACCTAGGTGAACTGTTGTGTAAATACAAATTATATTAATATTTTTTAGGGGGTAGTACTTGAAACTAGGGCAAAAAGTGGACTATCTTTGAGAATTTTTAACGAGAAAATGAACAGGGATAGAAATAAACCGTGTTAAAAATTACTTATAAAAACTATTAGGAAATATCAAATACTTATAGGAAAAGTGAACAAATCCCGCATATATAGGCCTACAATTTCTAATTTCGAATTGATAGTATTTGAGTGTTTTCCATTATAGAAAGATAGGTTCAGGTGTTTTAGATTAAAATTTAAAATACCTGAAAACGTTTTAAAAAGGGTACAAAAGTCTTAAAATAAAACACCTGTTTTTACAGTATATAAACATTGGTTTGCCATACAAAAGTACATGGAAATTTGGACATCAATCGGATACTAATAAGACAATTCCTATAAGTGTTTTTCAGCAGGGATTCAGGAATTTGCCAACTTTTGCCGTGTTTTTGACGCTGACATGGACATTTTCCTAGCCCACACAACTCGGGCTTGTTGTTCCTTCAAAGGCAATTCTCATGCCCGTGTTACGTCAACAAAATGTGACAATAGCCAAACAATACTCGTTCACATTTACCATATTGTATACCATATGTTTGTTCACATACAGAACGCAAACGCGATGACAGCAACCATGGCCGTTGTGACGGAGGCTGCACGAAATCGTTTCAAGAGGAGCTCGGATGACTCAATACCGTTGCTTTACGCGAGCAATCAGAACATCAACGAACTATCACATCGTATCTTGCGCTCAATCGATGCAGCTATGGTTGCGCGACAAGACGCGGGAAACTGTTTGCGAAGGGCCCTCTGCCAAGACAACAAGTTTTCAAAAGAGACCAAAGATGGACGCAAAATTTGGTTGCCATTCTGGAGGTACAGTTCACAGTTCCGATTTGCATTAGGCCGTAAATTTCGATTTTTCATTACATGCAAACACGAGCCATTAGGAACAGTCATTTCCACAGCGCTAAAATTTATTACTAAATTAATGCAACCGAGGAGTTTGTTCTTTGTACGGCATCAATCTGCGCATCTTAGCGCACTTAAGTCACCTGTTGATGCCACATCAAACATTTCGCGACACGACTTTAATCAAATCAATTCGTCGACGTTTTTCTTGATTAACTTCGCGCGGCACAAGTTGTTCGTCAAGTACCGTCATTTCGACGTGAGAACGGCAGAATTTCCGTGCATGACACGAGTGGGTAGCAGAATTCGCACTTGACGGGCAAACTTCAAAACGGATTGATACCGAATAAAACGGAATGAAAGTTAAGAATAGGAAATTGAAGATATAGTGTTTCAGGATTGGACAAAGATAATGTTACTTGACCGTGGGAAATTATCTTTTTCGATGGTTTCACAAAAATAGGTGAATTGAAACACGTTCATTTAAAACATATGATGTAAATATTTCAAAAGTAATTTCAAAAATAATTTCAAAACCACGCCTCCGGTCCAAACTGCCCCAATTCAGATTTGACGTTGCAATGGCCCAATTCAGATTTTACGGTGGAAGTACCCCAACTCAGATTCTCCCTTGAAAATGCCTCAATTCAAAATCGGCGATGTAAACAATAGATATGACGTACAAAAAACTGGGTGATCATCTTTAGCGCAAATTGAGGTGTACCGAAAGCGCAAATTGTTATCAGTTTGCGCTTTCGTTACACCCGAAATTTAGGTGATTTGCGCTAAAGACTTACAAAGCCAAAAAACTAAAGAATTTTTTATTTGAATGCACATATAAATAAGAGCAACTTAATACATTTGTTTAAATGTAAATAATGTATGATTAGAGAATTATTATATTAGGTAAATTTGACTACAACAAATTTGAATTTGAATGTTAAACAGGATATTATATACACACAGTTCAAATTCAATTTATTTTCAATGAACTGATAGGTTTGAAGCATATTAAAAATGTATTTAAACAATTGATTTATGTTGAAAATGTGTATTTACTTTTATTAGAACAATTAACTAATCCATACGAAATAATTAAAAGTGAATTTTAAATCAAAATATAATAAATATTAAAAATCAATAGCAAATTATAATAAATTAATAACCGTATGATTGACTCGCAATGTTTAATTTCAAAATTAAAATGCTTTTATTTCTATTTTCATTGAAATTCATAATTCTTTAGTTCTTTGTATGACATATGTAACGTTTATATCACTGATTTTGAATTTGGGCACTTGAAACGTCAAATCTGATTTGAGGCAGTTTGGACCGGAGGCGTCGAAATGTTTATACTTGTAAAAATCCATTTTAAGAAGTTGGACAACATGCAATGTCCGGAATATCTGTAGATAAATATACTTGTTGGTTCCTTATCTACACATATACACGATTTTTGCGTATCTTTCATCAGTACTGAGCTATATTTATTGTACATAAGCGATGAAAATGACTTTTCTACTCTACTTTTGAAGAGTTTGAAAAATACCACTGCAGTTTTCTTTCCTCTAAAACAGCGAGATCTTAAAATTATCTACAATGATGTTTAGTACAAAAAAAGGTCTGAAAAGTTTTACCAACCTTTCGGCAAACCGAGGATATAACGACAGCGTTCAGCTTTTTTATCAAACTATTTTAAACTGATTTCCACATATTATTCAAACAATAACAAACAGTATTAACCTTTGTTCCAAAGAGTTTGGTAATTTTGGCGATTTCTGCTCTTATATCCTCAGTTTACCGAAAAGTTTGGTAAAATTGTCAGACCTTTTTTTTCCCGTGTACGAATGTGTAATTGAATGTGAATGACCAGATTAACTAGAAAAAATCTAGTAAATCACCAAAAATCTGAAAAATTTAACCCCAAATCTAATCTTGACGTTTTTTAGACTCCATTCTCCTGCAACAAATCAGAACGGGAAAACCCACGCGTAAAATATCCCGATCGTTACGTGTAAATGTACTCTGTCAAAAGTATCTGCTTCGTTAGGAAAAGTCACGCGACGTATAAAAACTTCGATACTGCGTATAATTTTTCAATAAGTTTGACTGTTCGCTCGAAAATGAAAAAACTTAGTGAACGCCCAAACTTTGTCAAGTAGCACAATTTCGGGAACTTGTTTAATTTTTCGGGCGCGACTTGTGAGGCGCGAACACCTCGCAATCCCGTCACCCATCGTTTCCAGAGCAACAATTGGCCGAGGTTTTATGCCGTCGAAAACGGCGTGAATAAAAAGCCGCACGCGATTCAATTATAAGTTGGTCGACTTTTGTGATGGCGCGTGTTTGGCGATTGTCACTTAATCAGCACGCGCGATTTCTTTTTGCAGCTTGGGAATGAGCTGGCTGTCCAGCCGGATCCTGGATAAAACGCCATGGTCAGCAACACTGCAGTCAGTAAAGGCCGCTATTTCGGGTCTCGGTGGAGCGGATTGCGAATCTCTTTATCCGAAGTGTAATCTTCAAAGAGAAAAACTCAAAAGGCGCAAGAGACGCAGGAAGTAATTCAACCTCCGAGGACGACGCCGTCGCTTTGAATCTCTCCTTTAAATTTTGTATTAAACTAATCTAAGATGCATTCAGTGAGCCCTGAAGTCATATCACTTAATTACGATCATCGGCTGGCGATTTCCTCGGCGATTCCGAAATTCAATTTTCATTTTCGACAATTAAAATGCAACTCCGGGTTAAATAGTTGAGAATTGAGTTCGACTTCTATTATCACGAAAATGTAATGGAACAGAAGCGATCGTACGGTTATTCAACTTTTTATCGTCGCGCCTTTTCATGCCAAATTATGACTTTTCGCGCGCGCGTCTCTGCACATTGTAAATTACGCGATTTTTTGCACGGAGCAGTTGTACTTTATTGAACGACGTCGTCAGCTTTGACTGTTTTCCCTTCGCGTCACTCATTTCTAATTGTAGTTGATATTACGCCTTATTGGCCAATCTTAGGTGCATAGCTTTTTGCTATCTCATATATTACTTTCCAGTTATTTTTCGCTGAATTACGTAAAATATTATTCCATGCATTAACATACTTACAATGATGTTAGTGCATGGAACATTTCATTTTATTATACGAGAGATTAGTCGAAAAGTATTACAATAAGAAGAAGTGAAGTAAAGAATCTGATATTTTGGTTGACAAACGACCCCAAAAAGTTGTTGTTGGACTTCTTTTTATTATGAATACATTTTCTAAAAAAGAATGTGGGCTACAACCAGACATGTGCATTAACACAACTTTTGTTAAATAAATAATGTTAAATATTTTTTTAAACATTTTCCGGGAAAGTTGATTTTCCAGCCCATCTTTACCCAAACTTGAAAGGAATTCCATTTAATTCATTAAAATTTAAAAATTAACAAAATGAAGTTTGTTAATTTGTTAAAATTAGCAAATTAACAAAATCATTCTTGTTAATTTATTAAAATTAACAAATTAGCAAAATTATTTTTGTTAGTGTGTTAAAATTAACAAATAAGCAAAACCATCTTTGTTGATTTGTTAAATTTAACAAATTAGCAAAAACATTTTTGTTAAATATAACAATTTACCAAAAAAAGTTTAATTTATAATTTCTGCCTCTGCGGGTCTGTGTCGGTCTCCCACGGTCTCTACCGGTCTCCGAAGTTCTCCCACGGTCCCCCGCGATCTGCCACGGTCTATGCCGGTCTGTGCCAGTCTCTGAAACAGGGATCGGTAATCCGTTAATCCCGGGATTAATAATTGGAAATATTCCCTAATCCACGTTTAGGGATTAATGGATTAATCTTCCCAGTTGAAAAATTCCATTAGAACTAGTCTAATTTGTATCTATTTGTATCTATTTGTATCTATGCGGTTTTTGACAGTTTGTTTTTCACATACTGTACAGTATTTGTATATGATTTTTGATGTCTGTATGGACTTATAAGTAATAACACATTCATTTT
>JABFPB010000007.1:0-100844 GCA_022817645.1 Ceratoteleas bidentatus
AAATATATATAAAAATATATATACATTTATAAATTATATATATTTAAAATACATGTTATATATTTTAAATATATTTACGTATATATTTTGCAAATATATTTGCAAATATATGTGGGTTGTACTTTAACGTTGGCTCTAACTTTAGTCTTCATTCCAGCTAACCTCAAATACGTTTTCATTTGAGATTATCATTATCTTCTGTTCAATATGCTGCCGAAAACAAGTTTTTTTCCAAATAATCTCAAACTTTTTAATTCAGTATTTACCCCACGTAACTCTCTCACAATAAACATTTCAAGATTAAATTTCAAATAAAATCCTACTCTCCCAAAATTGACTATGATCTTTTGTTAATGCTATTATTACAAAATATCTTCTCAAACATGGAATGGGGTATTTGTATCTTATAATAAATCTATAAATGCTGCACTGTATCACACATAATTATGCAACATTAAGATCACTGCAACTTCAACTTTACAAAGCGTTTCAAGTCGTTGAAATGATGGCATACGTCTCTCAGAGGTTCAAAGTGACATTTCATCCCAAATCCAATCTCAGTTGCAGCCATCGACATAACCGCCTTAAAACTCCCGCGCTCTTCCTCGACAAAATTATCGCCAACTTGTATCTCCAACTTCTACTTGCAGACGGGTGAATCGGACGGACGAGTGCATCAGGATGTTACAGAAGTGCGTCGCGCTTGATCCCGAGTACATACCGGCGTATTTGGTGCTCGCGAGGCTAGCGACCGGGCCAGCCACGGGTGCGCTACTCAGACACGTCGTTCAGCTGCAACCTAAAAGCCCAGATCATCTCGCCGAGTATGCTTCCTGGTTATATCAGAACGGTAAGACGCTCAGCCTGTATACTTTTAGTAATACAGTTTTACGATAGCAAACGCCGCAGGAACGTCGCGATAGAGCTGAGAGAAAAAAAAAAGAATTCCGCGCCCGGGGATGCGCATAGACGTAAATTCCCATCTTCGGTATTTTATCCGTGACAGTATCGAGACGATTTTTCCTGTTTCCAGGAAAATGGCTTACGTCTCTGCAGTATTATCTGCGAGCCATGACGGTGTCCCCGTCTCACCGGGCCTCTTTGCTGGGCACCGCGAGGATCCTGCGCTCGCGGGGACAGTGGCCTCGAGTTCACCAGCTTATTCTGAGGTACGACTCTGATTTCATTGACAGCGACAGTCTGGCTGCACTGTTAAGATAGAAAGTCATCCAAATATAAAGTCAAACTAGGTGTTAACATTTTTATTGTTAAATTACGTTTGAATGTGAGAGAAAAACAAGAAATTATATTTTCGGGTTTTAGATGAAAAATGTGTAAATTATAATGGAAGAAATATAGTTGTTCTGGTTACTAACATAGTTTACTACGATGTGTCAGATTACAAAATGCAAAATAAGAACCCAAAAACATATTACATATGAATCTCTTAATACAACATTTGTATTTCTATTCGTTCAATCTCGCTGGTTGTGTTAGACTGTAGTTATTAAGTTTATTTATAACTTAATAATTGCAGGCATAAATAAACTTTAATAATTGTTTTCTCGGTTCTTACGTGGTGAAATGCCATTTTTCGGGTGTTAATCGAAATAACAATATTAAATCAACCATATTACATCTATTTAGAAATTCTTGAGTTGTAAGTTTTGGGAGACTTTCTACCTTAAGGGGGACGCCATTTTGAGCAATTCAAGAAATAGGCACATTTTTTTGCATTTTCGGTATTTTTATGTTCTGTAGAATATTGTGGCAAAATTCCATTATTATATAATAAGTATTTATGAAGGTACAGCGAGAAATAGGGGAGTAGGTCCGGACATATGTAACGCATGAATCTTTCAAAGAATTTGCTCGAAAATATGGTACTGTTCGCGAATTTTGTTGGAAACTGTAAGGAAATTTCGTTGTTTTTCTGATATCTTTTGTTTGTATTATAGGGTTAATAATATTCATTTTGAGAGACGATTTCTTGTCTATTTTGCTCTTTTTTATGTTAGTTCAACAGAAGATCGCTGTAAAAATATGCCAAATAATTAAATGTTTAGATCACAGTTTGTGCAAAAAATATTTGAAACGCAACAAAAAAGCTCCATAAAATCCTCAGAAGACACTTTTGTTGATTTAAGAAGTCGTTAAATGGTAAATTACTTTTGCTGAAACAAAGTGAATTTATCAAGCTACTACAGTCTGAAATTTTTAAATTCTTCGTTTGACACGGTTAATTCAGGGTGTTTTCAATTGATAGTTTAATTCGGCCGAATGTTAATACCAATACGAAATTGCAAGTGTACTTTTACTTGAATATCGCATGTATGATTAGGGTAGAGGACACGCAGACATTTATCTGGAGCACTGGTAAAAAGGGAGTGTGTTGGACATGATACTGAGGGTTGTTGAAACGACGTGTGAAGTTTGAGTGTATTATTCTCACAATTATGTGAGGTTTTTTTTTTACTACACGACAGAGATGATTGTGTTGTGAATATTTTTGGAACAGTTTAAATTTTGTGGGCGACATACAAATAACGTAACTTTTCAATTAACCGATTTGCCAAAAAATATTATCCAAAATTCAATTTCTCGTTTAGTGATGTTATTCAAAATGTAAAATAAGCATTAAACGCCAAAAATAAATAAGCTTAAGTGATAATGTAAGTAAGAATGACTGTGGTTGACAGCAATGTATTTTAAATCAACCCAAGAAAATAAAGACGAATGTCATAAATATGATCATTAAATACGTCGTTATTTTACAGTATAAGCAAGTGTGATTATTTACAAAATAAAAGCAGTCATCACAAACAAATAGTTATCGAATGTAAAAGTATTATTTTTACAATCGATTATGTTTTATTACTTTTTTTTCATTTGTTTACGCGACCATTCAACATTCCTATTTGCATAGATTTGACGAGAACAAATCTTTGATCAATCGTGATTGCAATTTTTTTTACATTAATCTTAATAAAGTTAAATGTGTTACATCCAAAAACTAACCAACATCCTTTAACGATTTATTACGGGGTTAAAATTTTTTCGAATCACATTCCATTTGATATATTTTTCAACATTTTCCGTTTTATAGAAATGTCACCGTATTCATGAACTATTAGTATTTCATGTCATTTCTAGTTTATAAAAACGGTTATCTCAACGAAAATGCGTTGGATTAAAAACTGATTTTCCCAAAATGAAATGTACAATCAAACGTATAATACTCCAAACTCCGACATAAAAGTATAACACTCACCTTTTTATGAGGGTTTAATTAGTCCGCCACTTTTACGACTGCGTTCAGTTTTGTTGGTATAAAAATAAAAAAGAATGCAAAATCCTGTTTACCGCGGCAATATTATTTTCTACAACTTTCACAATAACAACTTTTATTTTGTTTCTCGCGCCATTCATGGTAATACTGCATTAACGCAATAAAGCAAAAAGAAATAAAAGCACTTTCGGCTCTGATTCATGAAAAAATCACGAACTGCCCGCGAAACCGACGAAACTTTTTGCTTCGCTCGGCGATTGTGCTTTAATAATATGTGCCATGTCAGGGCCGCGCATGAATGAACACCGTTCCATAATATTCCGCACTTTTCGTCTAGTCGTCGTAAATAAATGCGTCAACATCGCCATAGTTGCGAATAAAAGTAGTATTTAGCGCACAAACATGTCATACACAAAATGGGAACACATTTAATTTTCTGCCGAGGCTTCGCGGTGTTATTGCAGCTGGTGCTCCTCAATATACGTCACATATATAAATATCACCGTCGCATTGCATCCTGAATTTTCATAAGCCCCGAAAAACGATCGAATTTATGACTTTGTTTGACACACGATATTTATGTAATTGCTAAAGTCTAACCGTACTTTTGTTTCGATTACTTTCTGTTTGTTTTCAGGAAATCGATTCAAACACTCTTAAATATGTTCTCTGTGATACATTGCTATTTTCAACTCGTAACTTCTACATCATATAATATTAATACTTAAACAAACATCGACGTTGAATATAGGTTAATATTTTCTATTGTACCGCCTTCAATTTTAGATAAAAGATGTCTCGAATAAAACAAAAATATAAAAATAAATTTTTATAAATTTATAGAGTAAATCGAAATTATTCGGGACCAATGAAATTGTCGCAGCCACCAATTAAAAATCGCAGCAGTTCTAAAAAGTTACTTTCCCGCAGCCGAAAATATTCATTCCACCGGCTTAACAACTCATCCCTCGCGCGTTGTTGCAATCAATTTTTTCGCAAGGAAACCGCACCTCGCCAAAAAGTGACGGCGATAATCCCATAGCCGACTGAAGATTGTTTAAATTGCGCGACGATCGGGGTCCGATTTAGTCGTTGGAAAATATTCAAATCTCTGTCTTTCGGGTGCGCGTCTTTCATCAATTGCTAATATTTCCAATTTTATTGGGTTTGCGCGTCGGCGCTTCAAATATTCAGCAACCTGAGACCGAAGCGCTCGCTCCTCGATATTCAATTTTTATCAATTTAATGTGCCGGCGGAGCGCATCGGCCTGACGAACCGTCAGCGCGCGGTATCCGGCGCAGTCGAATTAATTCCGCGCAAATTGTCGTCGCGTTTGTTGATTGGTCCGCGCTTCCAGTTTGACGAAAAATATTAATTATAATCAGCGCCGGCCGCGCTAATAAGACGCGTTTTGCAATTCCGATGCGCCGCTGATTCGATTGCGCGGCTCGTCCGACAAGTCGTCACGCCGCCCGGACACTTTGTCATTTGTTAATTATCGCCGTTGCACGTGCCCGACGCAATTTCCACGGAGCTTTTCGTTTTTTCAGGTGGCATCTCATGCTGCGAGCGACCAAAGGCGGATTCATACATCGCGGCGATTTGTACATGCAAGCGTGGCAGCTGCAAAGCGAATCGCGACAAAGGACGCATCAGCATAACCTTTGCCTCTTGGTAAGTGAATCATCGTGCCTGCGGCTGGTGTTCCGTTGCGGCCGTTTTTACACTTTTCATTCGCCGTCGCAGTTCCGCCCGCCTCCCTGTCCCACTTGTGCCTTCCGCTGGGAACAACACTTTTGTAAACGCCCGCGCTTCCTGCCGTTTAACGCATTTTATTTCATTTCCGTTAATTACCGCGTTCATTTGCGCGCTTAGATTTTCCGCGACGAAAATCCGACGCGTGAGCTGCAGCGCTTTCCTGGGGCAATGGGGGTCAGAAAGACAATGTTAAAACAAGAGTTAAGGACATGCACTACCACAATTTTCAAGTACCAGAAGTAATTTATTCAAGTACCAGACCAAATTAAACAAAACTTTGGGGAAAGATAGTTTATAGAGCAACTCAAATAATGGATAAGTAAAATTCAAATTGGGGTAGAACATTTTGAGGTTATGGTTCCTTTTTTGTAAACCTGCATTTGTTTGAAAATATCTCCACGCTATTTTGTAGAGCAGACATTGAGTGCGTTTTTGTTGACTCTCATAGGAAAATCTGAACGATTTGATTGGTTAATATTTTTCTAGGAAAATAGCTTTTCTTTGATTTTTTTTGCTCATTTGTCTAAGAGGAGATAGAGTTTGAAAATGTAAGTTTTTAACCAAGCTGCAAAAATATGACATATCCTGCGTGGCAAAAAATCAATCTGGATTCAGTTTGGTGCCAGATTGTATCCAGACTGTTTCCAGACTATATTCAGACTACATCCAGGCTTTTTTTAGTCTGGATGTAGTCTGGATACAATCTGGTATGTGCCCTGACCCAGACTATATCCAGGCTAAAAAGAATCTGGTTGTAATCTGGGTACAATCTGGAAACAGTCTGGATATAATCTGGCAATAATATGTGTGGCCAGACCGAATCCAGATTGATTTTTTTTCACCAGGGATACCACATTATTTCGGTTTAGAATTATTCCTAGAATACGAATCTACAAAAATAGAGGTATTAACATATATTTTTTGGATTAATAAAATAAGATAAAAATAATTCACTTATGTATTAACTTGAATTCTGTAGGCATGAAGTAAACATTTAATTTTTTAGGTTTAACTGTAATCTATATTGGATATTATAGTATTATCATAAGTATATAAAACAAAATAGTTCAACACATACATATTGCATATTGTATTTATATACAATTTGTATGTGCTAGAATATTCAATATAGATTACAGTTTAACCTACAAAAATTAAATTTTTACTTCATGCCTACAGAATTCAAGTTAATGCATAAGTAAATAATTTGTTATCATATTGAATCTAAATTATATATGTTAATACCTCTATTTTTGTAGGTTCTTATTCTAGGAAAATTCCAATCTGAAATAATGTGGTATGTCATTTTTGCAGTTTGGTTAAAAATTTACATTTTCAAAGTCTATCTCCTGTTAGACAACCGGAGATATACCTCAAAATTGTGCATCCCAATTTGAATTTTACTTGTCCATTATTTGAGTTGCTCTATAAATTATCTTTCCCCAAAGTTTCGTTTAATTTGGTCAGTTTCTTCTGATACTTGAAAATTGCGATAGTGCATGTCTTTAAACTTTGAAACAGTTTCAATGTTTAAAGATTATCACTCGCTAAAACGAAAATGTAAAGAATTCATTAAAATTTGGCCAGAACATAGTTTAAATAAATATAAAATTGTCTGAATTTTTTTCAGATTGTTTAACCGTATTATTTATGAAACAATGCAATTTGAATTACGGATTTTTCCTATCCTCTAGCTCATACATCAATATAGGAATATTCGGATTTTCAAATTGCATTATTTCATAAATATTACAGTTAAACAATCTTAAAAAATTCAGTCAGTCTTATGTTTATTTAATCTATGTTCTGGATAAAACTTCAACGAATTCTTTGCATTTTCGTTTTGGCGAGTGAATATCCTTAACTGGGACTGTTCGAATCATTAGTTCAAATAATAAATGTTAAATGAGGGTTTTTTAATGATGATTTAATTCTTAAGGTGGTTCATCAGATATAAGTCACTACATTAGTGTATTTTTATTTAATTTTGTTTAGAAGTTGATTTAATACTTGAGATAAGATCAACCAATTTTTTTCAGTGTGGGAGAATGTTGTTAAACGTACAACTATGTTTTTTATAATAGCTTATTAAAGTTTAAGTTTGTTCACTTCGCGTTTTCGAAGTGAACAAAATCACGAGAAACAAACTTTTGTAGAAAGTAGACTACAAAAGCGGATTTGTTTATTGAACTACATATTCCCATTATCAAGGAACTGCATGATTTCGTTCCAAGGTTAAACTACTAATTAAATTAATGAAGAAGACACTCACTCCATGATTTTAGCACTGACCCATCACCTTAAGTATTGAAGTGGCGAGAAAATAAATCGAGGTAGAATAAACTTAGGCATTGAGATGCTTTAGCAGAATCGCATAAGCTGTTTGATTTATGAAAACTAGGAGAGAGTTAGGTAATATTTGTGCCGCTTGCTATATTAGGCCCTGAGAATATTAAAGTTTTTAATAATATCAATAGTGTTTATTATTCAATAAAAATATATCTCAATGTTTCTTGAAATAAATAAAATATGACAGACAGCTAAATTAAATTGGAACCGTATAAATTTTTCCTGTTTTGCTTACAACAAAATATAACATCGGAAGATTTATGTATTTAAAAAATTGGTTTATTAAAATGTTCAATGTGTTTTTGTTATTTTATACTGATTTGTTTCGTGTTTCCAAGATTCATTTCGTTACAAATAATAATCAAATTACAAAAATGTCTCTGCTACTATATTGAGCCACGGGTGAATTTAAACTGTACATATAGAATTGATTCTGCTAAGTAAATATGATTTAAATTATATTTCATACGAAGCATATGAAGAGGAAACATCATTATGTTTCATAAAAAGTTTCGTTCTGCGATTTTTCTGTGATTATAATAAACAGTTCAGCATTTCGATTCATTATGTGACAATATAGCTGCATTCGTATCCAGGAAAGTTATAATGAGTTTTGTAAAATGATAGAATGCTTTTTAAATAATTAATGAACATAATAACGGTTTGACTTGAAAATATACACGGTTGTCGATAATTATGCAAATAATCAATTCCAGTTCGCAATTGTTAAAAAAACACACACAATTTAAAGCACCAATATTTACGATTTTCCTTAGCCGTCGACAATACTTTACTTTTCCCTACTACGACAAAGTCGACAGTTTTAAACTGGTTAAAAAACATTTTGCAAATAACATTAAAAAATGTTTAAAAACCAGCGGAATTCTATGCGGTAATGATTGAACTTGAAGTCATTGATTTTATTTAGGTCTGGTACCATTTTTAATGCTAAATTTTTACTTCTTAATGAACCGGAATGAAAAAGTAGAGTACTTGTATAACTATTTTTAAAATGTATTTAATCGAAACAACATATGTTGTAAATGTGTTTGAATAACAGAGTATTCCATTCTCATGAAAATGTTTCAAGATAAAACACGAGATACGATTTCATTTAAACGTTTCGTATGCGAAAACATTTATTGCACTCAAAACTCAAGTGTTTCATAATGATACACACTTTCAGAAAGCACAATATTTCTCCAGTCTAAGTACGGTATGATTTATTTACTTAAACTTTGCCAGATATTTCGTGTTTCTATTTGACTGGAATCGTCAGATTTTTTGCCAGTTTTGAAATAACGGTGACTTGTTTATGATTTTCATATATTTCTTGGTTTACGAGAAAATTATTCAAAGTGATAGAATTATGTCCTGAGTTTTACATGTAACAAACTGAAGAGAAGGTGATACTAGAGGAATAACATGGTAGACTATACCGTGTTGAACCAAAATGGTTATCATGTAACAGTTGAAGCATATATGTTCAGAGAGAGAGCATTACGTGTACACGACGTTGTAATATTACATTTTCTCTCGATATTTTGATCCGAATTGTATTATTTTATATTATTGTTGTACTAAATATTATTTTACATTATTTTAGTTTAGACAATGATTTATATTTGGAATTTTTCGGAATTTATGTTTAATCTTAACATCTTTGATGGAGAAGTCGATTACTTTTGCAGATAATATTATAAATGTTTCACTAAATATTATACTGTATTAATAATTGAGATTAGAATGGCAAATTACTTAACAAATTGCTGATTATTTGGTTATAACAATTTACATCTATTGCAAAAATTGTGCATTTATTTCAATCATTATCAAGCTGTCAATTGTCTTACTAAGTGGAAATATCATGAAGCTGACAGTCAAAGGACTGTTAATGATAATAACATAAAATATTAATAAATAAATGCCATTGGTATACTTAATATAGAGTACAGTGCTAGTGTTATTATTTTTTACATTAACGTTTTATACGTTTTATTACATAAAGTACTTATTTCATAAATTAATTCAATCAAATTCCTTTACTTCAAACTACCATTTTCCCCATCTATATTAATATAATGTATAAGCAGAGTGGATATATACTCATTTCAACGGCGTATGAATTGTACAGTTTCCTGATATGATACTCGTCTCGCAACGCAAGTCATTAATAATGAAGGATTGTTTTAAGAACCGCAAGGCTAATTAATTATGTGTTCCTTCTTATCTAACTTTAACGATCGATCACGCAGCTACGATAAATTTGAAACGCAATTCTCATTGCTGGAATTATATTACTGACAAAATAAGCGCACACAATACTTCATTGATCACAGTCGTTTGCAAATAATGCCCTCCTCTTTCACCCGTCCAAAAGATTATTTACATTCAAAACAGAGATTATTTTAACTTCAACGAGCTTAGAGTATTTACGTTTGCCTTAACGAATGGACAATGAATCGATTTAATCGTTATTTAAATAAGTGTTTCAAGATATTTATCAGTTCCCATCAAAATGTTTCATTCATGCAATTACGTTTTATTGGATCATTCTATCATTGCTGCAAAAGTTCAAATTCCACATGCCTGCAATTATTCCCAAACTGAACTATAAAATCAAAGAAAATAATTTATTTTCTTCAGTAATTTAAATAATTTAATTCCCGACTGCTGTGACAGTGCGTGACTTTTTTCAACAGTGCACGGTTATATTTATTCCATAAATAATTTATCGTTTTATAATTGTGTTGTCAATAAAATTATTGAAATTCGGATTACCATTTGGACACACACTTTGCGGATTTATTGCATTCGCAAACCGGAATAAATTTTATTTTTATAACCTAATAATTTTACCCCTCATTCGTATTGTTTGCGCGTTCGAAATGCATTATTTACATTTAAATAATAAGCTAAAGTATTAGCAAAATACGTATACTGAAGTTGTTGTAGAGTGACACTGAACTACAATTATTCCGCTGGATTCTGAGTCGTATTTACATTTAGATTTACAATGATTTCTGCATAAGTCGTACGCCAAGACAACGCTTTTATTCGACAAATATTCATTCGACGTGTCTTATTTAAAATTTAAATGATTTTAACGCGTTGCATTCCACCAGACTACAATTTTAAAATCAATCTCCGTATTCCGGCGAATATATTCTATCAAAGGAATATATTCACAGAAGTAAAGATATTTTGTTGAATCAAATTTGTTTTATAATCGTGTACTGAATGCAACTTCCTCAATTTTCGTACGAAAACAGGTAACGCTAAAAAGTCGTATTTTAATAAAACGAGAATTCCCATTCAACTTTGAATGTTTATATTTTTCGTTGCAATGTTCATAATTGACTACACGATCAGATCCACAAAGCCGAATTGCCCTTTATTTTTGTAAGTCGAAATTCGTTTTCCGCCAAATCTCGTCACTGCAACTGTAACAGCGAAGTTCGAAACCGCAGATGCAGTTGGGAATCGCGGGAGCCAAAACTGTTTACAGACGATTTTATTTCAAAAACAGCGCACTTTGTCCGCATTCGATTATTTTTGCCGCGCCAACCGTACGGGTAAATAAATATCCGTATCATTTTTGATACCGCCAACTATTTCCAAACAAAACACACAAAAGGAAAATCGCAAGATTAAAAGCCGAACGTTCAATCTCTTTTATCGTTACGTTTCGTTTTGGTTTGACATCTTCATTTGATTTTCCATTAATATCCACGCGGGTCCGTTCAATTTGTTGTTGCGGTATCCGGGCTTAAAATGCTTTAGCGGCGGACTGCGATGGACAAAATCTGCCTGTAACTTGATTTCTCCAGCTCCGCACGGCGTTACATGTTGTTTCCCTCCATTTCCTCGTCCTCCACGAGACCGTCGACTTCCTTCCTCGTCTTTTCACACACTCCAAATACTCTAGTAAAATTGTGTTGATGCTTATACACGGAGGGAAATTTGTCATCAAAAAGTGGTATATTTTATAGTATTTCGAGGACGCAGCTTCCAAAACAGTATAAAGTACTATATTTTGTAGTAAATTGTGATAAATTCCTAGTAAACGCTGCTTTTACGCAAGGTGAAGGGGAAAAGTCCCCGGCTGTAAAACGCAAGGTCGCGAGTTCGAAACTCTGTGTGGAAAATATTTGTTTAAGAAATATATATTTCGTTTAAAACATATAGTACTTTGAACTGAAAATAATACGAGAAAATTATGAGAAATACATTTACCAATTAACAATAGAGGGAGCTTCGTCCTTGGAGTGCTATAAAATATATTATAGTAATAAGTAAGACTACTTTTTCTCCGTGTATGAGGGTCTTATAAGGATGCTACATCACCTCGTGAGGATCTTATCGGGTATCACACACCAAGCCACATGAAGAAAATCCTAAACAGGATCTACTTCATGTTTTTTCTCAAGAAACATACCAAATCAGGGCACATTGATCCAACCGTTACATTCGATTCAATTCCTCATCATAATACCTCACGGAGACCTGATCTGATTGGAGACCTGATCTGATGAAAAATTGGAGGATATCCTATCACGATATCCTCCAATTTTTTTGCCATACCTATTCCTGATATGGGTCTGATGTCGCATGCCCTATCACATTGCCTACTAAGGTAATTACATCATTGACGAAGAGATTGCAAAAACTTCGTCCGGACAACTTCCCCACCGCATTCCCCGAATTTCCATCCATACGCCCATAATTGATTCCCGCCGCTCGACGACGCAAATCCCAGCTCGATTTGGAGGTATCGGCGCTCGGTCGGGCCGAATTCGCGACTTTATTTCGCCGCCGAATAAGGTCCGCCGAGTGGCCAATGTGCCGTGGGAATACAGCGAGAAATATTTGCTGACTGTTTGACAGGACTCCGGCTGTTCGGCGTCGCAGTTGGCGAGCGTTTCGGTGCAGCTGGAGCAGGACAACAACAAATCGGAACAATTGGCGAGGGCGCCGCGCTGCACGGTCCGGACGTGTCGTCAACTGAGAAAAAGCAAAGCCCGAGTTACGGCGTCGACTTTGCTCGTGCAGAATCTTTTGGAAAGTCTCTAATCCTCTTGGAGACCACTTTTCACGAACTTATTTACCGCAATCCCGGCGGAGTTAAACGTCAACGGGACATTCTATTTCGGTCTTATTGATTCAACGGAATCGCGCGATATTATTTATCGGACCGGCCGAACGTTTTACGTCCCTCTTCATGGTCCGCGCTAAGTGACGAAACGTGCTCACTTGCGAGCCGAACCTATTATCCCGAGGACCGGCAGCGAAAACAGCGGCAAACGAGGAGTCTTCGTTTCACGGTGCAATTGTTCTGCGGAGTTACCTGGAGCAATTTGTTTCGACATGGAGAGAAAACAGTTTTCTTTCGTAAATGTTTGGTCCGGTTATAATTCGAGGGTTACTTTGCTTCGCTCTTATTGGGGTCATACAGTTTCGTATCAGCATTCATTCAAGTTTAGCAAATTAGTTTTCGATCGGTAATTAGTTATATATTTTCATTCTAAAATATGAATAGTACAATTCAATTATAGCTAATTAATTTACCGAAATTTTGCGGTTAAATACAGAACTAGTAAACTCAACTGTTATTATGTTCTCTATTTTCCTCTGCTGCTGCAATCATATTTTCTGTCAGCAATTTCTAAACATCTGTTGATTTTCACATAATCTCCTACCCAGAATGTTCTTATTACTAACTAAATTTAACGGTAGCTGATCATTTCATTACAACGATTTTTTTCATTTATTTTTCATATATCATTTCTAAAGCCGGTTTTATGATTCCAAGGAGCAAATTTTTTAAACCCCACTTTTTCAATTCTATCGTGATAAATGTCAAAAAAATTGCGCCAAGGTGTCCGATACACCGACAATTCATCGTAAACCTTACAATAAATAATTCACCGTCTATTATGTTCGAAATTCGAAAATACGTGGCTCGAAGACCGATGTGTCACGCGAGACGTCGCGCGATCGAACTTTATCTCGCTGGGTTCCGAGCTCGGCTACTTCTACCCGACTACTAATTTCGGATTTGTTTCGGGAGTATTCCGTTCGATTAACTAAGACGCCGAAATTCGTTTCCACCGACAAAAGGACGACGATCCGACGACTCGTGAACATGCCCGATAATCGCTCGCCGCGATCGGTGAACGAATCGGCACTCGAGTTGGGAACTACCTGTACATAGACGACTTTTTGATATACCGCGCCGATCGATAATCGTGGATCTTCACGAGCAACTGCAGGACTAATAAAAGCTAACGTGCATCAATATTCAAGGTATCCGTAGAACACTTGGGGAGAGAGAGAGACAGAGAGAAAGAAAGAGAGAGAGAGAGAGAGCGCCACGTCTAACCGGAACCATATCTCGTACTCTATGAATATCTTGTTCAACACTAGAAATTCAACGATGTTATTAACAATGTAACCGTTTAACCTTATTTTATTAACGATCGACTGTAGAAAGTGTAAATAGGCACAGCGACCTCTTACGGATCGACGATACTCGTTTGATAAGTACACGTGTCGCCTAGGACGGGTTTTTTCGGGCTGACTGGGCTGATCGGGCGAGGGGCGAGTTTCGCGCAGTGATTGACGTTTATTGAATAAGTGTCGTCGACTCTCACGTATTTCAAGATACCGTTCCCGCCATAATACCGATAATTATTCATTCGTATTCGTTCCTATATAGACCGAACAGTTCTGCGTATACACTGAAAAAAAATATAGCAGTGATGTCTGAAACAAACAACTTTATAAGGAAAAAATAATATGCTGAAGCGGAAACAAAGCAGTGTTGACCTACATCGCAGAAGACAAACGAATATAAACGGTGGTGTAAAAGAAACACTAACAATCTGTGTTTATGTTTTTCATCAATATTTACATATTTGTGTCATTGTGATAAGAAAGGACAAATGAATATAAACATTGAACGCACAAGAACCACAAACAGTTTTTGTGTTTTATCAATGTATATTTGTGATATTCTCATAACAAAGCATAAATAAATATAAACCCTGAAGCAAAGAAAAAAAAATCCTTGTTTTTATCATTATTGACATACTTGTGCTAGTGTCATAATTAAGGACAAATAAATTAAATTTTACTGCAAAAGAAACACAAACCACCTTTGTGTACGTTTGCATTCAATGTTTACAGACTCTTTGTTTGACGAAGCATAAATTAATATACACATTAAACCCTAAAAACATTTACCACATATGTTTACTTGTCCCATATTTATCCAATACATATTTGTGCCTTTCTGAATGTAGTCCCAACATGGTTTTTTTCAATCCAAGATATTGTTTTCTTTCCACTGTTCGTCTGATTCAGACAATACATTGACTAACAGACAAAAATTGCCCAATACAGGCAATTGACCGTCTAAAGCAGACATCTTCTTCTGTCAATGTACTATTTTAACGAAACCTTGTTCGACGGGGATGGAGGGGGTACAGTTCGGGTGCGTCATCTGTTTTCTTTTTTTCGAAGCAACTCATAGATTCGGAAAGTGAAGCTGCTGATTTGTAAATACAGTGTCGAGGAAATTCAAATATTTTTCCGTGTATTTTAATTGCGTGCGTGGCGTGTAGAGTGCGTGTGCGACGGCACCCAGAATTCGCCCAGGCGCGTCGTTTCCGGGAAACGTCATGGCTGGGCGTCGCCCGGGGGATTGCGCGACGACTTGCGTTGTATTTAGATAAATCAATCATATGTATATATATTTTTCTTAATGAGACAGTTTGTATCGTCATCAACTTATAACATTTGATAAAAGTCGTAATGTATGGTAACGCAGATTATACGGCGTGGCGTGTCGTCGGGAAGTCAGTGCCGAGGTGGAACATTGAGCAACAAACTTGTGTGCTCGATATGCATACGGAACGGGCTTGATCTGTATACGCATGGCACGTAGTCTCGCATATGCGTGAAATTATTTTTTCACTGGTAGGGAAGGTGCGTCGCGAACACGTTCACGGGAAAGTTCGTGCGAGCCCTGTAAAAAGTTTGTTTTATGGTGATTCAGAAACGTATATATATAAAATTTGAGAATTTTTATTTCACCATCTGGACCGTTGGAATAGATGATTTAACATGCCAATTCAAAACTTGGAAGCCGCGAGTTCAAATCGCAATTCCAATGTTTTTTTATTTTTCTTTTTTATTTTATGTAAACGGAGTACAGATTATCGGTGCAGGTGGGTTAAAAAAATTGACAATTTCTATTCTTTTGAATTCGCTTTAATCAACCATGGTTTAAAGGGTGAACTTTGTACAAAAACGAGCACGAGCTTTGTGTAAAGGTGTTCGCGAGTGAACTCGGGGAACCGGTCAGACCCGAGGTTGGTGTGAGAACGTTCATGCGCGAACTTTCTGAAAACGTCCGAACGGGAGTCGGTGTTGCGTCTACGAACGATCGAATGCAAATTACGTGCGAACACGATGATACGTAAACTGTTTACGAATACGTTCATATACGGGAATGATCATGCATGAAATTCGTACGAAAGCGTTTGCAAATAACGTTCGCGCTCCATTTGGAATTCCCGTCGAAAAATCGTGCGCATTGACTTCCGGCGCGCGCGCCGCGACTCGAGATTTATTTTTCACACGATGCATAATGTATAACGATAATAACGTTGATTTCGAGCGGTTCGCTTACATTTGTAACGTTAAGTCTACAATGAATAACGATAAAATTAAAGGGTTTTGGCTAATACTCAGATGTATCTAATGTATATGAGAGGTTCAGGATTGTTTGTTAGTGGAGCTCTGGTCATGAAGCGAAGTCGCGCTTTGGTTTCACTTTTTACCGCATTACGTTGTAGCGGGGGTATACCAGTCACGTGAATAAATAAATATAAATGAATAAATAAATAATACGCGGCGCGGGAGCCGCTACGTGACGGATCTTGGCGAAATTGACGTTTCCATTACATTCGGCATGCGCGTTATGTAACAGTGACATAAGCAAGGTGCCAAGAGAAAATATATTTGTATCATACGAGCGAACATGTATACAGATACAGGGTAGAAAACGGGGCGAGAGCGTATCCGGGCAGGTGGTTTGTAAGTTGCGTTGACGTCACGTCATTGACCGTTTGGTTCCATTCGATTGTTTGTCTATAATAATAAAGTGCTATCTTTAAACAGACCCTTGGCGTCGCTTGTTTTCTTCTCAGCAAACCGTTCCGAAGTCAATTCTCCGGGTTGGAGCAATGAAAAGGTAAGTGCAATTTCAAAAACTGCTTGGAGGAGGAAATGAAATGGATTTTATGAGAAACAATCTTTATTGAATTATTTTAAAAATATATATATTTCATTTACTGAAAATTAAAGACGTACATTCTCTCAATCTGAAAAAATATTCTGGAAATATTTCTGTTAGATAATTGATATCAATAATGGGATAAGATACCAGAGAGAAAACATTTATTCTTAAGTACAATAAAAATTACTTTAGTTCATTTAACGGAAACCTCTAGTTCACGAACAGAAACGGAATTTTTAAAAACTTTTCCTCTCTAAATCGTTTTTACACCATTGCCATTATATTTTTAGTAACAGGGATCTTTTAAAGATGTTTTGAGATAAATCAGCCACACAATTTTTTTCGATTCTCGACCATTATTTCTAACGGGGCTACTTTTGAAACCTACATGACTGAAAGAGTATTTTTATTCTATTTTGAGACCAATCGACAAAACAATTTTATTCTATTATTTTACCAATCACAAAAATTGAATTTTTATTCAACTTTTTACCAATCGAAAAAACTGAAAAATGTTTTTCGATTTTGATATTATGATATTCTTTTATATTCATTGTCGGTGCGAATGGCTGTATATCCCTAAGGGAGCACATTAGACGAACAAATATTATCAACGATATAAATGATGTTGAATTAAGTAAATCCCTAACATATAAAATATTAGGGACTCAACAAAAATAAAAAATGGAATAATTTAAATAAACGGTCATCAATTAACATTTTATTTAAACATTAGAGCACCAATTATCTTGTATAATGAAAATCATATTATTTTGGCGCAAATCATCGGTAGTTAAGGCCGTTTTGGCGCAAATGAAAACCGCCGATATATTATAGATAGATATATTATCTTGTCTGCCTGGAAAAGATAATGTATCATTAAGAGCGCCACATTTGTCGACTTACCTAGGGCCCTTGATAAAGGGTCTTTATTAGATAATGACGGTTTGCCCAGTTGTTAGAGGGATATTAATTCAAGCAGCAGTTTTAGAGAGAAAAAAAACGGAGGACAAGTATCGTAGAAGAGAGACAATATAAGTACGGAAATGGAAGGGGCATATTTCCAAAGTTTTATAAAAACCTATTAGGGATAAATAAGGGGTAGTCTCCGTTAGATCGGCTCGCGAATATTTTATGTGATGATGAGTGACAGTAAATTATCGTAAATGCCTGGTGAGTGTCCTGTGAATAGTCGTCAATTATCGTAAGTATCTCGTGAGTGACCGTAATTTATGGTGAGTGTTAAAGAAATTCATATAGCCAGTCAGCGGTGAGAACAAACATAAGGCAGGAACTACACAAAGCAAAATTTGATATCTGACGGGATATATGTCGATAAAACTTTGGGGATAAACTGTAAACAATGAGTTTCCAATGCTGAAAATAAAATCAAAATGGAAAGTACATATAGAAAACGTTTTGAGCGTGAATATATTTTTGTTTGAAATTCGGTTGAAAGTTAAACAAGAGAAAAAATATGAAAAAAATAAGGAATATGTTACTCTTTATAATTCTTGTGGATTAAAATGTTAAAAATATATTTATATACTTTACAGTATATGTCAGTATAAATTAGCAGGGCCATAATTTGATATCAATAGATGGCTTACTCTTACAATTAAATGTTTGAAGGAAAATGCATTAAACTCTTTAATGTGATCGATAGTTGTAACAGCTTAAAAAATCGTTTAACGTAAATCAGATATTATTGCCAAAGAACAAAAAACTTTCAGAATGACTGTAATGTCTTTTAGGGTATGAAAACTAACAAAAAGAAGTTAAATCAGATCGCTGATTCTGAATGTTGTAAGTTATTTATGCTGTCACATCAACTATTTTTTAACGCTACAGGCAACCACATCTGTCTCACGCATAAGATTGTACACAAACATCATTTAAATGGAACAGTGCATGTAAACAACTAAAATGTTTGTCCTTTACGTTTTCCAAGTGCATTGATGCAGGAATTGTTCCACCATAAAACGAATCGTTTTACCTTCAGAATTCCTTTCTTACTAAGAAAGCCGTTATTTATGAAGTTAAATAATTCATTGACTACCATGATTCCAACGAAAGAGAATCTACTGTTTTCGTTAATTATACAAACGGTTGAATATGCATTGCGGATCAGTCGATTTCGCTGTCCAAAAACGAAAAATTCGACAGAATCAATATTTGCGCCATTTCCGTCAATGTCCATTTTCTCGTCGCAAAGTTGACCCAAATAGCACGTCATGCATGCACGATTGTTTATTGCTGTAATTTAATCGGACCCAACCGGGAGCTCCGTATGAAAAACCAACTAAACTAGCGCTTTCACGCCGATTAACTCGACGCTTAAGTCGGAACGCGACAAATGTGTGACACTCACTCGAGTCATAACCGCAAATGCGAAACGGCATTGTGCAGCGCAAAGAACAGTCGCGCAAGTATTGCGTCATTGTCGCCTAATTCCGGCCTGAAATCTGCAGTATGTTTTGCATCCGCGAAAGTATTCGTTTCGTCGGCCAAGTGTGTCTACAGCATAATGCCCCATTCAAAAAATGCGCACTTCCTCCCGCGGAAATAATGGACTTCGCCGCAATGCAGAATTTCGGTCTTACGGTAAGTGTCGCGTCACATAATTGCCGAGGCAGAGTTAGGGCCATGACAATGGCAATTCACATTCTACAGCTTAATTCGCGTCGTTCACGTTAAAATATTACGTTGACCATCGCATTAGCCGTGACGCGTTTATTTCGCCGCTTATCTGAGTATCGCGTAATTCCAGCGCCAACATGGCGAATAAAATTAGCAATTACTCCTGATTCGAAGCGAATGCAGCGCCGCTTTTGTTGCCCTCTTTATTTTCCAGCACTATTTCCTCGGTGAAACGTCCGACCCTTAATTATTAAGCGTCGATGATTTCGCTCTTCTCGTGCGTTCTCCCGACTCGGCGACGATAAACGCGAAAGCAGGTTTCCAGTCGAATCGTTACGTGCACTTGCAAATTCACGAACGCGCAATTTGCGTCCGTTTCGGCAGAAAAATAAAAATTACGCGCCACTCGTGACCGATCGCAGTGAGCGAATTCGAGTTAAGGTTGTTGCCGAAATGAAACAGTAGGAATGCCTATTCCTTAGGATCATCCGTAGCTTACTTTTCAGCGGACCGTTTTTGTCGGATTCAATTAGACTTGTCACAAGCGAGGGACCGATTTAAAAATTTTCCGTGGAAATAAGGTTCGGAAATTCGAAAGTTTAGAAAGGATTTTTCGGGGGTGGGTTGTTTGATTTTTCCGCTCGCGCGCCGCAGCAATGATTGAATAAACTTCTGTTGATGGTTATCAATTTCGGACCCTCGGCGGCAAACTTGTCGGAAGATTGCGAGCGTGATCTATTGAACAGCTGTTCTGAGTTGTTGTTGACCCGGCAAACTCCCACCAGTCAAACAGTCTGAAGGAACCGGAAAGACTGGGGCTTGGCCTAAAAGGGAATTGTCCACGTTTTCCTGTGATTAACACCGGGTTAAGTTCGGACAATTGGACGTCAAAATTGTAACGCGGAGGTACGATGTTCGATCGAATATCAGCGAAAGTTACGGTCGCAAATGAATTTAGCATGTTCGTTTCGGTCCAAGACGCTTGCGAACTTCGAGTAGCGGTATTTTGTTTGTTTGGAACTAATGGTACATGAATTTTAATGGTGAAAGCTTGTATGGAGTTCGTAAAAATTCAGTGAAAAATAACTATTAGCTGCACCGTGTGGAAAATATTTTGAAGAACTGAATTTTATTCCACCAGACCGCATTGCACCGTTTTATGTAAAGGCACATAAAATGAATCCATAAAGTATCGTCATTTTATTATATATTATTTTCAGTGTCAGGCAAAGATATGAGATACTAAAAAAGACACATATTTTCAGAAAGTTGAAGAATTTCCTATTTTACAGAAAAATGTATTAAATCACTCGTAAAAATCATGCTGAATATACAATTTGTTTACTGTAAGTATAATTATTCTTTCGATTAAAAGATTATACATTTGAATTATTTTCAAATACATAGAACTTTATTTTCCAGGCAGATTTTGATTACTTTTGCCTTCAAAATATTTTACATGCAAGTAGAATTCATGTTAAATTTAACGGATTGACTATTCAAGGACAATAACCTTAACGTAATCCTGATATTTTTCTAAGTGTTCTCAATTGTGTCGAGTATATTTTACTATCGCACTCGCCATCACTTTTCGCTGTAAATCATCGAAATACGGCACATCTGTTAATATCTTCTACACGTCCCAAAAAATTGGACAGCTATGATCTTTCCTCTCTCGTATGATACTTGTTGCGGAGCAAAGTTTTTCAACCCGTTATTCACGGATCCAATCGCTTTAATCGGTCTGAAAGGTACACGATGCATCAATTGCTTTTCGGCTTGATCAACATGCCCTGCTTTTTACAAGTTCGATCGCATGATTGAGCGAAA
This sequence comes from Ceratoteleas bidentatus, assembly GCA_022817645.1. Taxonomy (NCBI): domain Eukaryota; kingdom Metazoa; phylum Arthropoda; class Insecta; order Hymenoptera; family Scelionidae; genus Ceratoteleas; species Ceratoteleas bidentatus. The sequence continues at coordinate 21,172 of JABFPB010000007.1, forward strand.
AAAATTGGCGAGCGCGCGATTAGTATCGACGGTTCTTTAAGTGGCTTTTCATCTTCCAAATCAATTTATCGCTGTGATATTTCAATTTACGTACACATAATTTGCGAGCTCGCGGACCATCGTGCGAGGACTCTCGTGTCGTTTCTTAAACTAGGATTATCTCCACAGTTGCTAATTGAGTTGTCTTTAATTAAGTTTGGATTAATTGGAAATACGTAAGGTCATAAGTAATGAGGAGCCAAACTATCCGCGACTTCGTCCAACCCGATGACAAATCACCTCGGACCAGAGTCTGATCCAGGGATAATAGATTCAACAATCATGTAAATTATGAACGAAAGGCACGCCAGCGTTTTGTCGTGAAACAAATAATGTGATGAATTATGGCTGCAAAGTAATCCCGTATTTGCATTCGGCTGAATGGCGAACTTGATAGTTTATCGTCAAGACTTGACTATTGTTGTGTCTACCCAAAACGTTGGCGCACGAACGACCGAAAAAGCTTCATCACGAAGGCTGATTGCAAGTCGAAAGGCCCTAATATATTTACGTTTCTGAATCCACCGAATTATGACTGCAAAATGCAACCGACTTGAGTGGCAAAGTTGTAATCGAATGAGCGGCTAAATCTTCGCTTTCGCTTTAATAGAATATTTTTAGTTGATCTGCAGTTTAATTCGGTTGCTGAGCGCTGGCAAAATATCGTTATATGCGGCGTTTAGTTACATGCCGTTCGCAATCAATGGTTTAAGCAAAACAAATCCGAACGCAAATTTGTTTAGTATGTTTGTGTTGCCGGCGATAATTGTTTATTTTCATCACAAAGCCCGCGACAAGTTTGTCGCGATTCGATTTTCGCCCTGAAACGCACTTTTTCTGACGCTTTTCGAATCTTCGCCGAATTAACGTCAAATCCCGAAATAACTGCAAGAACGTCGCGATAAGGAACGACCGCGTTATTATTAACAAGTTTCGGTTATGCGGTCAGTCTGATCGAATTACGCCGCGGCGTAATTGAAAACGAAAGATCGAATTAGCCATTAGTGACCACTCCGACGTAATGAACCGTAAAAGCTCGGACAAAAAGTGCGCGGTCCGTTTGCTGGATCATAAAAAGCTGCAGCTCTTCGGTCAAATAAGAGTCGTGAAATGGCTTATCATTCGAATTAGATAAAGCGGGAAGGAGCGCATGAAACATTAGCAAATACGAAGTTCACGTGCGACGTAACCGCAGCCCGTAGATGTCACACTAATTATAGAAACTAACACTTCACGAGCGAAATGGAAGAGTCGTTTTTGGCAGAATTCGTACCTATCTACAAACTCACTGCGGTCGACACGTTGCTGTGTAATTAAACTTCCTGCCTCTGGGATTGCTCTGGTTTTAGAACCGAAATCCTAGTGCTAACCTCCAGGCTGCACAGCTTGATTCACAGCATGTCGTATAACCGCGGCTTTTTCGCGTTTTGCTTTTCTTTTCGATCGCTGATCTCGTGTTTTTCATCACGCTAACGCGACGTCCCAATTTCTGTGAATTAGTGGACATTTCGTTCAAGTGACATATTGTGGTTAAATCTACCGAGGTATCGCCTCATATCACATAGACCGTGATGTATTTAGGACAAACTCTCGGCGAAATCTGTGTTCTTATATGCAAATATTTCTCGCGGGCAAATTTAGTTAGATGCGACCTTTGAATTTGGTATTAAAAACGAAAGCCAGGGTCAACTTTAAAATAAGGTTTTTCGCGAATTCAGACTTTCGTCGAAAAATTGGGGAACACGCTTAAAAATCTTCTATTTAACACACTATTATTGTTTCCTCGTTAACAGTCTTTTCTATCTAAATACGATGCGGTAAAAACGAAAGCAGCATTTCGTATAAATAAACCAAAATCTGGATAACTCGAATAAATAATGAAGAAATTGAAAAATACCAAATAGATTTCACTCTACTTGTCCCTTTCTATTTCCGGTCTGGCCATAAATGCACCTACTCCACTTGACCCATTCTACATCCGTTCTATCCACATATTGACCTGCTCTATGTGTTCAATTGACTCATTCTCCTTCCCTTCTGACCATATACGAACCTACTCCACTTGACTCACTCTACTTCCGGTCTGACCATATAGGAACCAATTTCACTTGCTCCATTCTACTTTCGGTCTGATCATATATTTCGAACTATCCTACGTTACTGGTGCCATTCTACTTCCGGTCTGACTATATATAGTTCTACACTACTGGTCCCACTTCACTTCCGGTCTGACCATATATAGTCTTACACTACTGGTTCCATTCTACTTCCAGTCCCATTTCACTTCCGGCTTGACCATATATAGTCCTACACTATTGGTCCCATTTTCCTTCCAGTCTGACTATACATTGACCAACTCCTCTTGGTCCATTCTACTTCCGGTCTGATCTGTTTCACTTATGGACCTGATCTAGCATGACGGCGAAAACGGTAGATTTTTTTGGGAGAGTCTGAGGTCATGTGCAAGAATATTTTGATAACCTAACCCTTCAAACATTCGAATTTCAGAATTGTTCTGAATTCTAAATGTGCCTTAACTCACATAAAGTAGAGAATTTTTTTGTAATTGTCTTATTATTAAAAAACTTTTATTGATCTAATTAAAATAAAATCAAATCGTTTTTCGATGTGAAACTAGTAGACTCTATTGCAAGCGGACATTTTTAGCGTGAAAATTGCTCCAATGAAAGGGAAACGCGCGTTCCCATTCAATCAGCCGCGATGAGCCAGCCCCATTTTTGCCGCGACATTTTGGTAAGAACATACATCAAGCCGCGACAAGGCGCGAATTGTTCCTCGCGGGCCGCGCTATTTATAACCACTCTCTTTCGAGTAATTTTTTTAATTCCACAAAAAGCCGGCCATCGGCGTCGAGCGAATAGGCGGGCATGATTTATGGCCGCGCGCCGAGCCAAAATATCAAAAACAATGATCGATAGCGCCCGGGCAATGTTACTCTGCAAAATCCATGAATGATTCCACCATAAAGTTGTTGTTGCGTGTTAGACAATAAAGTGGTTGAAGCGATGCCAAGTAGGCTTGCATTGTGAGTCACGTAACCAATTGAATTTCGCTGCGCGAACTAATCCGCCCGGATAAAAATTTGGAGTCATCGGGGCCGGAAGATGGTGGCGGGGGAGAGGATCGCGCGATGACGAGTCATCGGAAACTGGCAGTGGAGTTTGTCGGCAAGTCGAATTGTAAATCACGAGATGGGGGAGATACCAAGCTGGATACTTTCCCGTAAATAATCGCGAGTACCACGAAATTCTTGGTTCGCACGGTTATTTGGCAATTTATGGCTGGACGATTTGATCGTTCCATGTGTCATCCAGGGCATTACCATATATCAGGGGCGACGCGTGAAAACCTTCCACCTTGGTTCCGTCCGAATCTTCTTTCAATTGGACTGCCTCACCTGGCAAATTAAAAGTTAATGCAAATTGAAATTGCAAGATCGATAATTGCCGCTCGCGCGAGTTAGCCGAAAATAACGGTACAGTTTCTTTGGCCACGTCAAGGCGAAATGGAGAAAGAATACCTAAAACGATTCCAGCGAATGGTTATTACTCAGATTGATGTAGACTGGGACAACGTGATTTTAAAAATAACAGTTGTCATTCCAAAATCCGAAGCTGTAATCAAAAGTATCGATCGCTCCGTACATTTTGCAAAACTGGCCTGGAGATAAATGATGGAGAGTGTGGTTTTATTTTTATCATTGACTATATCTGGCGTTTGTAATTATATTAAATGATTACCGAGATATGAAATATTCGATATGCAAAATAAAGTGATTGGTCAACATGGTTTATCTGTCACAAGAAAAAAGTCCGTTTCTCTGTCGTCAATTACTTTATTTCCTGTATTGCAGTGAGAAGTATCTAAAATCAATACTGAATTGCTGGAATTCCAGTTGGGTTTTGAAGAAGGTCATTTCACAGATATTACCCGCGTAAAAATTGTATATAGGGGACTTATATGTTGCATATATGCCATACATATATGTATGGAAAAAACATATATGACGCATATGTGGCAATATTTGTGGCATATATGTGACATCTATGTGACGTATCGCTGGCTGAGAGCCATAGTGTTCTATATCTTTTTGTAATGTTTTAACTAACCAAATTATTATTTATACTATTCTACACATTGTGTAACGTTAATTATAACCATTTCGCGCTATTTAAATTAATAATCGCAATTACTTGTTGTTCTATCTCCTCCAAAACTATTTTTGTTTATGCCAAACTGTTCAATCTCCTCGTATAAAAATTAATCAACCATTAGGTAACATTAGATCTTTGTTCAAGTACTTTTATAGCGTTAACGTTTCGTAGTATGGAAACATGTTCAAAAGATTTATTGCAACATCATTCTGATTTAATTTTTTTGTAAAATGAAGTCTTCGAAAAATGACGTCTCGTCGGAAAAATGGGAAGCACGTCACGAGTGAAAACTCATTCTTTGGTTAACATTACTACGCGCGTCACCTTGCATGCAATATACGATGACCTGAAACGTGCGACTATCAGTTTAAGTAGCGACCATAACCTCGCAAGAGGTGCGAATAACAATTCGCCTTAAATGAGAAAAAATTCGCATTATATTAAAATGCCGAAGACTTTATGAACATTTCCATCCGAACGGGAGAGCATGAGGAATTTTCAACGCCCTAATGAAGATCCAAATTTTATTGCTCGGACTAATGAAGAATTCGAAATGGTCCCGTAAAAACCGAGAATTTAGAACGATCGGACAAGAGTTGTGTAATGCCCGCGCGAAAACGAGCTGTTTATGTCGGTCAATTGCACGGTCAAAGTTATTTTCGAATGGAGATTCAAAAGTAATTAACCTCCAACAGATTAACCACTGCGCCGGAATATCAACTGCTCTTGATAGTGGATACTGCAGGAGGGCTTTTTAATGAGTTAACTTAACAAAACGACTATAGAATTAACTCTCAAGAAGTTCTTGCGGCTGAGATCCTTCAAGTAAAATCTGAGTGAATCAACTCATCGGGTCTTCTCGGATAGTTAACCGGATGAACTTCGAAATTCGTCTTCCAGAATTTTTAATGTGGTGGAAAACTGTTTCGAAGCATCTTCTCTTCGGAAACGTGTTTCTTCAGAAGAATACAATTCTTTCTCGGACAATGTAATTATTGTAGCAATATTACATTCGAACATAATTTTTGTTGCGAACTCACTGATGTAAAAAATTACGTATTTGTGCCAGTTTAACATCTATCTGACAACTAATGAGCCATTAATGGTGAACAAATGTTCGAATACAATTCCGGTTCCCGATGCAGAAGCCCGCGGGACGCAGTGTCTGGTCTGCGTCAACATTGATTAATGACTGAGCTTTGTTTCGTTTGAAACCCGGATGAATTATACCGATTCGACGATTTTATCAGTTGGAAAAGTGCCTTTATTATAATAATTGGAAAGGAATTGAGACGAAGATCGCGTTTTTTGACGTCGCTGCCGCGAGGGCAAACGTTTTCCACGAAAGTGCGACGGGATATTAATTTTCAGGCAATTTATCGGCAAAAAGCCGCCGAAAAAACGCGCAATCAGAATAAAACGATGTGATTTTATTTAAAACTTTCTATTGCGATTCATAGCGTAACGAGATTGCTCGGCATAACGAGAATTGCGAGCGAACTTGTTGACCTCCTTTTGTCTCCGTGAAAGTGTTTTTATCGAAATTACGCCAAAAAAGTGTATTTGAATAATTCGATCGCGAGACTGCGACAGTCATTATCAGGGTAAAAAGGCGCTTTGAGTGAGAGGATTGTATTTACATTGCACACATTTAAGCCCCATTTTCAATCGATCTTCACACATTCGATTTCAGTTATCATGATTTGTTCATTATATTAATATAAGACCTTTCTTCGATTTTAGGTTAATTTTATAAAATGCAGATTTCACGGGTAATTGTGGTAATTATAATATTCCTGGTTGTTGAATGTACATAAACGGAGAAAACAAATTGAATAAACTTTTAATGCAATGAATTTCGTAGGATGAGTTTTTAGTTGAACTTTGAAAATGATAGTAATAATTAAATTTTTATTTTCATTATTATATAATGTAATTTTGCTATTGATCGTGATTAAATAGAAGAGTATTTACAAATTAAGGTATTTCTCATATAATGGTTGTAAAATTAGGGTGCCAAGTAAAATATGTGTACTATATTGAAATAATATTATTTTTTTAAGCAATTTTGTTATGAAAAGTATTTTTTACATGCTAGAAATACGTTTTCTGACTGCTATTCTTAAACAATAAATATAACTTTTGAATTACATGTTCATCAAAACGTAGAGATTGTATATCTATGTATATCATTTTTCAGCAAATTAGCTAATTACTCAGAAACTAGATAGTAAATCGCATATTTTCTTTCACGCGACCATGTGTTATGTTAATATCTGTATATGGTTAGTTTTTTAACAAAATCTCTTTGCTTTGTTTCTAGTTATTTCGAAAAAATGAAAGTTTTCAGACCAGTTCCCCTATGATGCTAATGTTACTTTGGTGTTAAATATCTCTGCAACTAGGTAGGGAATTTGCGTGAAACTACGGCAAATTAAATATTAGCAAAAAAACGAACCTAATTTCGAAATTTCATTTAATTGCCTTTGATTTGACTTTACGGGATAAATACCTTAAAGACAAAGTTTGTTGGCGTGGATTCTAACCTGAAATGGCGTTTCGCAGGTGTACTGTGGAAGAAGTTTCGTACTTTGAAATTTAACTGCGATGCGTAACATATTTCGTCATTTCGAAAATAAATAAGTAGAATACATTTAATTGGAGGTTAGAACGATCTTTCTGACATTTATAGTGCGAAGAAATGAAGGAATTCTTTGTTTAGCAGATGGTTTGTCTATTACAATTTCTTTATGTTTAAAACAAATGACTTTCTGTAAACAAAAGAATTCTTACATTTCGTTCCAGATTTTGGCTGTACATCAAAAGCGCGAATCGTCCAATTTTTATGTCTAACGTAAGGTTTTTCTTCTTACTCGTGAGTTAAAAGTGCCTACTTTTCTCACGGTTTGCAGTGAGAAACGGGAGTACTTTTCCCACTAGTGAAGTAATATACTATTTCTAACAATCATTTTCAGTTTTCTCCGGAAATTCCTGTTGCAAATTCCCGAGCGATTCCCGGAATCGCTCGGAAACTTTAACACGGGACTCGATTATGATCAGTGAAAGAAAAACGGTTTACAGCGATGAAACGTAGACGTCCGTACTAATTATCGAGCCCCGGCGGGAAGAAAGGAAAAGTATTTAACGCCGAACGACCGGGAACTCAATTCACAACTACCGCGCGCCGCTAATTTGCGAATGTGATCTCGAGCGGCGAATGTGATTATAATTCCGTCGCAAGTTCCGCCAACCAACTTTGCTGAATCATGCATTTAATTCTTATAAATATTGAAACGTCGTCAATGCGACACAACTTACTTAACTCCTTAATGCATGTTTTTTGCTACAATGATTGCTCCTGATTAGATGAATTATACATTCTACAAGTGAGAAACGCCTCAAACTCAGCCGGTAATATCCCAGCTGTGTCAAAGTTGTAATTAGTCCTTCATCAACTTCGAAATAACTTAGCCATGAATATTTATTTACTTATTAACTATTCTCTTGCTGTCGGAGCTTGTTGCCGCGTGTAAAGATGCGCAGGTTTTTTCGCAGATATGAATACAAATTGAATCAAACTATTTCATTTGTCTCAAGTACCAACAACATCCTAAGAAGTTGCCAGTCCGAATCTTTTCCTCGCCATTGTTCTGGAATTTGCATTTGATAACAAACGGCCGCTGACCAACGTTCCGCAACGTTTTGCGAAACATCGAAGTCGACTTTCGCGAAGTTGGACGCAACTTTTCTGCTAAAACGTCAGCCCGCGTCTAGACGTTGATTAATCAAAGAAAATGGAAGACATGCAACTTCGTTGTTGTTCCCGTTGCAACGCCAACAAAGGCCGTGTTTGGATAGCGCTCGTCGGAGCGTCGCACTGAAACAATAGATGACATATTGTATTTCGAAATAGGCTTATTGAACGAGCATTGCTATGCAGCATTAATTACTTGTTACTATTTGTAATTGGAACGTGACGCGCATGGAGTCTCCGTTTACGTAAAACGATGTAATTGAGCGTGAATGCATGGAGAGAAAAGTTGTGTTATGCCAGCACGATTTCGTGTTAGTAGAAAACAATACTGTATTAAAATGTTCCAGCACATTTATTGAATTAATACAGCACAACTTATTAAGTAACGGTGTCTGTACACAATGCAACCTGTAGATAATATTACAAAACATAACATTGATGTATGGTTTGATCATACATCAAGCAACTCCACTTGGCCAATTCTACTTCTGGTCTGACCATACACAGTCCAACTCTACTTGGTTCATTCTACATCTGCTCTGACCATGCACTAACCAACTTCACTTGGTCCATTCTACTTTCCGTCTGTCCATACACTGACCAACTCCAATTTGCCAATTCCTATTCTGGTCTGACCATAGATTGACTAACCCCACTTGGCTCATTCTACTTCCGGGCTGACCATACAGTGACTAACTCCACTTGGCCCATTCTACTTCCGGTCTGACCATACATTGACCAACTCCACTTGGCCCATTCTAATTTCTGTCTGATCATACATTGACTAATTCTACTTAGTCCATTCTGCTTTCGGTCTGACCATATAGAGACCTGATCTTGCACGGCGGCGGAAGCGATAGATTTTTATTATACAGGGAGATTAGTCCATAGGATATATACTCTCAGGTCAAAATGTATTCACTTTTTACTACTTTCTTTTGAATCTGATGTCGAAAATTCAAAATTGCAAAAGAATTTTTGTAGGATAAAAAGAACTTTTGTAGGATAAAAAGAGTTTTGTAGGATACAAAGAACTTTTGTAGGATAAAAAGAGTCTTGTGTTGTGGATGAATAACATTAACATTCTATGTTTACAAATTGTACTTTTATCACGAACACAAATGCCGCATTAATGTAACATGACTTCACCAAAAAAACAAATCGCATTAACCTGACAAAACTATTTCTCTCCGTGTGGCACAGTGCATCTGCATCGAGCGGAGATGGAAAGGGTCTGCATTTTTCGCGAGCATTTTTCATGGAAATAATGATGTATGGCGGTCGTTAATATAAATACATTAGAGTCAGCCGTATGATGAGTCATTAGACGAGGAGCGCTGGTATTCTCTCTCCAAATGGGGAGCCAGATAGATCCTCTTCGTCATGATCGACCGGCACGAGCAATGAATACGAAATTGGCTTGAAGCTTCGCAATGCGTTTCTCAAAGCCACCACAATGAACAACCTAGCCTAGCAATGCATATTTCATGGGCACATATTCACATTTAATGTAAGTGCCGGAATGATTCATTGACTGCATAAGAAGTTTCTGCAACTATTTCACGTGAAATAGTCATTGCCTAATTGACGTGTAAATATTGCGGGCGGCCAATTAAAGGGTACCGGGGATTACCGTCTGCTGCGGATTTCGCGCGGTTTTTTCCTTAATTTAGGGAGGGCGTTTCGGAGCATTTCACATTCAGTTCGAAAGGAAGATATGGGGATTATGAAAATTAGCGCGTTAAAGAGTAAAATGTATTTGAATTCAGCGCAGTTTCTGGTTTTTGCATTGCGGAAAGGATGAGGGGAAATGAGATGAGATCTGCATGGATTGATAAAACGAATTTTAGTGGAATAACGAAGAAATGACTTCTCAGATATTTAAAGGAGGTGACATCGGAATACTCAACAAATTAGTAATTATTTTTGAAAAATCATGTAATCCACATTTTAGTATAATGTCCACTTATTGGTTGCCAAGTTTCATATCAGCTACCTATGGTTTTATCTTGTTGAAAATTCGATTTTCCGGAATCTATATCTTTATTGGCTGATTCTCAAATAAAATGAGATAAAGGTAAATCCAAGCGAAACTTTTTCGCATGTAAACCGCAAACTTGGCCTTGCTATTTCTTGCATCTCATTGTTACCTTGATTTTAATAAAGAATTGATGTTCCGAATAATGCGCGCATACGATGAAGTTTACATATTGTAGAGGTAGTTGCACTACGTGTCTCGGGTTAATTGTAAATACTTATTCTTCGGAAAATAAAACTTCTAACAAAAGAGTTCCAAGGTATTGTCAAATAAACTAAGTTTCTAGTTTGTTTTTGTTTTCCTCCTGGTTAGGAGTTCTTTTGTGTCGCAGCCAGCCGGAGAACTTCAGATTTGGAAGAAAATAAGTTTTCTGTTGTACGGCATATTATCCGTTTTTAATTATAAGATGATTCATAAAGTAAGTAAGTAGTATTGCTTAATACTCTTGCGTTTTAATCCGCTTGGCGTGATATGATGTAAACGATCCCCGTAAAAAGTTTTATTGCTTTAGAGAATGTCGCAACAATGTAACAGCGATCTAATTTACAATCGTCCTTTTGATTACATTTTTATAATGCAATCGATATCGTCTAATAACTCAATTTCTCTCGACTGTACTTTAAACAAACGGAAACATTGCTTTTGACTTAGATTATCAAATTACTTTTTAATTCAATGAAACGATTAAAAATAAATGTGAATAAGTCACTGAAAAGTTACGTTGAAAACGTGCTGAAATAAACACGCTCGTGCGAACAGGATACATTTCCAGCAATCTAAATTTATTGAACTCATCCCAGAAAGCGTTTGCCAAAACTATTTAAAACGAGCCTTTATTGCATTACCTGATGAAGAGTACAAAAATAACATTTGTCGCAACAAGTTCGTTTTCCAGTTTTACAACTACTCTAATCTCTTTATAATTGATCGCGTTATTATTGTAGCATCCGGAGAATTACTGCACCGAATGAAACAGACGAATCGCCGCGCAACGGACAATTATTCGGCAGGAAGATTAAACTTGAAAAATTAATTCGAGTTGCCACGCAAATGAAAACGCGCGTTTTTCGGATCGATTTATGACGATCCCCGCGAGTCTGTGTCGAACTAATTGAATACAAAGTAAATTCTAATTATTTTCATGATCCGCGTCAAAAGCCGGCTTTTTCGCATAACTTTCATAAATTCGTTTACCAACTCGCGAAACGGGTGCCCTACATTCTGCAACATATCTCGCAAGCAAAACGTTCACGCAAGAATTCTTATCGCGCTGCACATTTGACTGATGCGAAACTGTAATAGTATGTGACAACTCATCATATTAATCCCCACTGTTTATACAAACTTGCGCAAAAGTTTGCCGCCTCAGAAACGCTACGTTTACATATGTCAAGAGTTAAACGTCCCGGCAAGCTGCAATCCAAACGATTGTAGAATTCATAATTAAACGAGAAAACTCGCTCGCTCCCGCAATGAAAAAGGAAACGATTTATTACCGCGAACAAGCCATTCCAATAAGGTTCGCGCCTCGGTGATGATAACACATTTTTTGCCGCAGGAGACCGCGAAAATCGGGGATTTACATGTGGCTTTATTTTACGCTCGCGCGCGATTTTTGTATTTTAATCTCACAAGGAAAAAGCAATATTCAGCTCTCATTCAAAGTCGTGACTTATAACGAACGCGTCGTTTGGACGTAACGTTCTTCAACTTCAAAGAATGCTCCACCGACGTTTCTTCTGGACGACACGCAGTGTTAATATATACTGAAAGGTAGCAAAAGATTTCATACATGGAATAGGTCGCCAAGATACTCCGGCGAAATAAGAAATGAACGAGAAATTTACTTTCATCTCCCGAGTAATATCTTTCATCTCATAATGTAAAATAATGATCTCCGCGCCCAAAAGACCGCTTTACTGATTAATGCCGATTCGTCGATCAACCGTCGAGCGATGCGCGATTTTCCGCGTAAACGATCTCGAGTGTTTTGCCCGGCGTGTTTGTTCACCGAACGTCGAAAATCCTCCATGGCGTATTTTAATGTTATGTTGACACGGTCCTTGAAATCTGCGATCCAGTTTACAAGCTCATTCAAAGTTGGAAACGAAAAAACGCCGATTATTTCTGTCGCGCCAATGTTATTACAAAACTGGCGAGCCTACGTCAGAATTCCACTTTTACCGTCAAGTTTCGGGCAAAAGTTGGGTAGATATGTCTTTGAGAAGTATTATATGATTACGGCGCCCAAAGTCGGAACACGAGGATCGATTCTAAGCGTATATCGTGGGGTTCGTCAAAATTTCTCTCAAGTTTGACTCTGTAGGCGCCAATAATTTCTTGGTAGCTTCCTCCCAAGAATTTCGTAAATTCCGAATACTTCGCGAAGATCTCCGTCCATTCTCATTCCTATGCGCATTTTAGCTGCCTAGCACTTCGCTTCTTTGCATAATTAGAATTCGTTGCTGAGTCGAGTTTGGTAGATGAAGACGCGCGAAGCTACACGGCGAACTGCGGCCGAGTTGTATGCTCCTCTCGCGTTCTTATGCCCCTCGTCGAAAACTCGAATATGTATTAGTTATAAATATACATCAATGTCGCGTGCAGCTTGATACTGATTTTACACCCGGCTGTACCGTTGTCATGAATGTCGTAAAGATTTTTCGATTCCGAGTCCAAGTCATTAAGCTTCGTGCCAAGTGGAATTTGAATTTTAGCTGAAGATGAACCAAACGTTGCAGAATTTGATAACAATTTCTAATGTGAAATCTGGTTATTTGTTTGTGCGCACAGATGAAAAAATTCTTTATCAACTAATGCAAAACAGAAATACTAATTTACAAGTTCCGTTTGGAGGTGAGATAACCTTCTGGATCATTAACGGATCTGTGGCTGGTATCTCTAGACGTTTAGAACATTGATTAATTTCCCACAAAGTTCAGATCTAGCGGAAACAACCGAATTAAATGAAGAAGCAGACCTGTGTTAGACTTGTCTAAGTGCTTTGCAACATAAATGCTATTTCGGTATTCTTTAGTGGTCTTTAATGGATAGCTGTAATATTAAATAAGACCCCTCTTCTATCGACCTTCATTTCCTATGGGACTGAAAAAATCCGCAATATTTGTAAGTGACTAAACTTATCTCTCCGTGTATTTTTTATGTTGGACAATTTCGAATTATTGACTGTCTTTCATCCGTAAGTTTACTTCGTGAACTTTGGGTTCGAAAAGTCGAACGGTTGTGGCAATGTTGTCATTGTAATCGAAATTCGCCAGCAGCGGAGTATAAATATAAAATGTAATAGAGTCCCGGACGAGCATTAGTTTCCAATTATGAAAATCGTTATACCTAAATTGTATATGTCCTTCGTTTCCTATGTCTAATTCTAATCCTCTTTGTTTCCACGGATCATAGTGCATCTTGGCACTTGGGTTAGCTTGAGTCTTAGGTTGCGTGATTTAAGGATGAAATAAGTCCCAATGAAAATTTCACCCCCACGTTTGGTCTTCCCACATCTCGTTTGTCCGACAGAATTGCGTCAGCTAAAATTCAAGTGAAAGCGAACTCCTATAAAAAACAGTAAAATGATCGACTTTTATTTCGTTTCGAATATTTCTAACGTCGCACGATGGACCCTCTGTTCCACCTGACATTGATTTTTCATGCGAAACATGTGACGGTGATTATTTGTCATGTTACAATTGAAGTCTCTTCGGAGAAACTTGGGACATAAAACTTTAAGCACGTAGTACATTTCTAAGTGAGCAAGATCGAGGTTAAATGAAACACGTCGGATTTGCCATTCCGATCAATATTTAAAGCTACTGAATCAATAGCATGAAATGAAAGCGTTAAAGTAGTCCGGGAGCTCCAGTTACACGTTAAACAGGAATTAATTCAAACAGGTACAACTTACAAAAAAGCAATAAAAATATTAAAAACATCTTGGTTCGTAATTTTAAATTGCATTGTCCAAATGTCTGACACAGCCGTTAATCTTTAGCTTCGGTTAATCTCTTGTTAATCTCTTGTTTGGTGTTTTCACTTATTTGGCCTTCGAACTTGTGTTCCTCAATTCAACCGCAAAAATATCTGAAACCGCGAAAGTGTCATCGATCCTTCGGAAGTTGCGAATTTCCTATAGTCGCAACGATAACGCGAAATTAACGTTTCGCGAATTAACAACTTAGTCGGCATCGCCTGTCATGACATATCGCGCGCATAACGCCGCTTATAGCGTTCACATATCCTCCCTCCTTCTATTCGTCTGCATTATACAATACTCTATTCTTGACTGAGGCAAAACACGACCATAGCTGCGTGGTTTACTGAGTACAGTAGTCGAAGCCCAACGTGCTGCTTCATTATGCGGTGCGACGTGGCAAAGTGCCAAAACCGTTGATAAAGGGTGAGGCTGTTACTCCTTCCCCCTCCCCTGCCCCGCTTCTCCTCCCCTGCCCCGCTTCCCCTCCCTTCCCCGCCGCTGTTTCTGTTTCGCCAATGTACCGCGCGTCACTCGCGCCCTCTCTTATCATTTCACGCCTCTGTGTCCCGGCGGCTCGTCGTCGTGACGCGCAGCCAAGATACCCCGTTCTCTCCCCAAGTTCGCTCGCTTAATTACACGACGCGTACATGACGGAGTTATTACTTTCGCGGATCAAAGAAAACAATGCGCCGAATAAATGATAATTATCGCATTGAAGTGGCGCCCTGTGTGTGCCAACAGTTTGCTCCACAAGCAGAGGGATATTGTCCCAGGTTCGCCGCGAAATCGATGGCTTAGTCTATTAACGCTCTAAGGATTTTCGTAATTGAGATGAAGTGCGCGCAGCGAAAAGTTTGAATAACGTTTTTAATGGCGCTGAATGGGAATTGATGCATTGAACGGTGACGGCCGGACGAAATGGAACGGCTTTTTTCGACGCCGATGTTGTGGTGTAACTCTTTCCGGGGCCATGAAAGGGAAAAAACGTCGGGCGAAATGTTGCCGGGGACATTTGATTGGACGGCATTGAGGGATCTGTCTTGGTCCGTATTGCTGCTGAGGGTTTGTGGTGGCTATGGAAAAGTTTAACCAGGCTTAATTTCTGGTAGTTTTACGGGGAGGATGTAAATTAGAGAAAATCCTTGGAGATAACGGCGAGACCGGTAGCGCTATCTGCTGGAGATTAATTGAAGTACAAATCTCAATAATAGCGGGCATTTTGTTGCAAAGTGTGACCCACATTGTACATTCATTTGACATGTTGAACAAAATGGCGTTTCTCTCCTACTTATGTGCTGAAAAAAGTAATTTCAGTAATCTGACTTCTGGAAAACAAAACTGATCTCTGAAAAAAGATCTTCTCGAAAAGAGACAAAAAGTAAGGAATTTCGGTAGGAATATCATCGGTGGAAATTCGCGATGCAGAAGCTAAATTAAAAAAAGCCCAACCCCAAATTTCGATGTCCAAAACTGTCTTTCTCACTGTCATTCCCTCGTTCCGCGTGTTGCATTAATCACGTCGCACGCACCTTTGGAAAGTAAACAGTTACATAAATATTCAGATCTCATCTGGGGCGTAGCGCGTTCGCATGTAAATTCGCGCGCATTTGTATCTGGATTAATTGCCACGGGAGAGGAAGTGGGGAACGCTGCAGCAGGAGCAATCTTAATCGATCAACGAAATTTTAAATTCGCAAAATGTGCGCGCGGCTCGAGTCTGCTCCGGCGGCAACGCGATGACATGTAGTAATATTATGAACGTAATTAGCACGGCTCTACCAGCTACCAGCTCTCGCTGTGTCAGTTTGGTGCTCAAGTTTCATACGCACGCTGCCATTAATCACGACTCAGGCGTACCTCGCATATGGGTACCGTGCTTAACGTCATTTTAGGTTTATGAATGGTGCACCTTTTTCCTCCAAACATTCAAACGAGAGGCGGTTTTTAAATGCCATCTCTCCTTGCGATGCAAATTACACAACACTTGTAAAAATTTTATGAATAACTCCTCCTCCAAATAACAGTCGAAAGCTCTTGGAACGAAAACGGAATTTGCGCGCTACGACTGTGATTTCGACTTCATTAGCGCCGATCAATGATGATATTTAGTCTGGATTAATGGGTTTTATTTTTGAATCGTTTGAGTGAAAAGTTAACGTTTTGTGTAACGTATTAGAAATATGAGATTTGAAAATATGAAATCATGGGTGAACTAATTGCCTGTAATGGAAAGAGAATTTCGTTTTGGTTAATTAATAGGTAGTTTCATCGTTCAAGTGGATTTTATACATTTTGAAAAATAGATAAATTGAACGTTTAATTGAAAAAATATTTGCTATTTATTTTTTTTAAATGCTCTGCAATCAAGTGCCTACTTGAAGTTGTGTTTTGACTGCAATTTCTCAGAGTAAAACTAATTACACGAGTATTACTCTGGAATGTTTGAAACACAAAAACTGAATGTCAAATTTCAAATGATTTAAGTTATTAAAATATTCGCCTCATCTGTCTTTACTGGAAAGCCCAAACTGTTTAATTTAAATAAAACCATGAAATATATTAATGAATAAAGTAAACTAGTGAATATTGCGTAACTCCAGCAAGAAGAACTTGATTACAGAGAAGGTTTGACTTGACAACAAGTAGTATTGTGTTCATTTTGCCCTAGATGCATACCATTCTTTTTATAACAAATGTGAGGAACGTAGTGCTTTTTGCTCCTATTCAACGAGAGGAAAGTTAGCTGATTGCATTCGAGCTGACGAAAAGTAATCATTAGCCGCCTACTGAAACTTTCGCATACTCGGTTGTAATCATGGGAACAAAAAGCACTACTTTTAATTCACGTGTTACAGAACAATTGCCAAAAATTGTGACATTTGTCTCTGACCTAAAAAGTCTAAAAATGATTGAAGGTACCAAATCACCTAAACTTTTACTTGGCAGATATAACCTAATTAGTTTCTCAACCACATTTACATAATCAATTCAGAAAAGCGAGGAAAGAATTGTCTTTTTCCTATATTTGGTTCCCATTCCATGGCCCAAGTGGCTCATAGGATCATGCAAAAGTGGCCCATAAGCTATCCCACAACATTTTTTTCACTGTGGGAAAACATAATCACACCATTTAAAGCTCCTCGCAAGAATTTAGTTTCCGAAAAAACTGAAATTTCCATCTATAAATTACTCCCCCCCCCCAACATGACACCCGTTTTCTCTTGAAAAATATCACAAGCCATTATCAAGCATTAACGATCGAAACTGACGCAGTATCCCAGCGATCGTTTCGGGAAATAGCTCGCATTTTTGCTGCAATTTCATCGCATCAATTACGCGGTGTACAGCGTGATTGATGCGTTCGAAACGTCTGCAAGTGTGTATCAATGTCTTTATATCACCACGCGTCGTTGTTCGCCTTACAGGCGCGACAGTTTGAACAGTGACGTGATATCCAATAATGTTATGACAAGAATTATCCCAGAATCTAAGCAACAGGCGTCAAAAATGTGTTGCCGCATGCGCCCGCGTCGAGCCATTAATGTAAATACCGTGACTTCGTGGCCGAATCGAATGCCTCGTGCGTTAACGTATTATTATCAGCGCCGCGGTAAAGCCAATTGAACACTTGGCGCGCGTCGTGTAATGCGCCGATCCCCGCCTAATCAGAAGTTGCGGAGTTGTCATTGAATGCGAAACTGATCAGAAATTGATCGGAAATTGATGAAAGCTTTCAGCGGGAAATCGCGCCGAAGATTTCCGCGTTGTCTCATTACACTGCCACGGGACGCACGAGGGCAAAAAATGTCGCGATCCAATCGATCATTTAACGGATGATGAGGAAGTGAGTTCGACCGTTAAAGGGCGCCGATGACTCCTAATTGCGGGAATTGGATCGAAGGTAATGATTTATGAACACCCAATGACGATAACTAATGCGAATGATCGTGCCACGCGTTATCTAATTGTAATCGTTAAATTGCGTAATCGAATGACAATAATTAAATGACGATGATTAAACGAGATTGCGCGAACGAACGACGGCGAATAAAAGTAATGAGGGGACGTCATGCCGTTGATTAGTGTTATGATTGATTAGTCGAAATAAGGGTGACTGTGCGATTCGACGATCAGTTGAAGCGAAGAATTTATTTTCGGCTAATCGGAACATCCATTATTTCTTAAGGTCGGATTCAAGGTGAGAAAGAAACACGAGGCCCTGTTTAAGAAATGGATAAAAATAAAAAGGAAATGAAATAAGAAAGATAATTATACAGAGCCTTCTGAAGGAATGTTTTTTCGGAAAACAGCTTTGGAAAGGAATTCTGTGGATGGACGTTTGAGAATTGTTGCCGACAATTAATTTCGTCGACATTTTCGGTCCGTTGCAGTAGTACATTCAAATTTCGAAACAGCGGCGATAAATTGCACGCTGTACACTTTTTGCCCAAGTGTAGAGTGTCTGATTATTGCGACTGTATATATCGCACGACGCAGTCCTTGCTTGTTCCCTAATGGACAAGAAGTGTTAACGTGTGTGCAGGCGCCGCGTTGGGCGGCAATGCAAATTTCGCCGACTATTGATTCGTACCAATCAAAACTTTGACGCGTATAAAACTAACGAAACCGGATATTTGATTCCGCGATGCCGTCATTTTACAACCAATGGCGGAATATGAGTCGATTTCGTAAGCCCGTTTTTGTCCCTGCAAAAGGCGCCATTTAAATTTGCCTTGAAATGCGCTGAATCTGAAACGTGAAACAACATTGCGAGCATACATTACAATGGCCTGCATTCAGCGATGACATGAAAACATATCAGACACGTTTATCTACGGAAAAATTACGGCGAATTCGGTTACGCGCGGTTATTCGTTTCGCCGTGTCTAAAGTTTCGCATGGAAATTCGCACACGGGCTGATTTGCGGCGGATGTAAAGCATTGTTACAATTTTGCCCGAGAAATTGAAATTAAAGCCGAAATAAGAAAGCTGGTTACTTATTTCGGGATTGATGGCAGCCAAGGTACTGAAAACCCGCGACGTTGCGCTGTCGTTTTTCATGTCTTCACTTAGTTCGTGCAGCATTTCGAATTGACGTCATTGTTCATCATTGGAGGTTATTGGATGGCGCACATATAATTAACTCAGAGAAATCGTTAATACCAGACAATGTGAGTTTTCTTTTAAAAAATGCGAATATAAAGTGACGTTGTTGAAATAATCAAAGGTAAATTATTTTCTTTTGAGACTACGAGTAATCGGTAATAATGTCGTTGAAACGGCAATTTATTTGAAATCTGAAAAGCAGTTATTTTTAAAGAATCATAAATCGTTATAAAATAACTATCTCATTTTTCACGAAAGCATTAATATTTATTATTTTTTATTATGCACAGTTTAAAATAATTTCGTATAATACACATGGGGCGTCAAAAACGCCGGTGCAATATAAACGTCTACGGATCGTGCTCTGCGATAGCTGCAAAATATTCCTTATCCAGTTTAAAAATTCTGAAACTACCGTCCAATGCATTTTAAAATTATTATTGCATAAATAATATTTCTTATCCACAGAATAACACATTCTTATAATATATACATTACTATCATTTTCAATAATTTTGATGGATTCTAAAAAATCCGAAAAAACTTTAAAAATCATGTATTTGTTCCGTATCCCTGAACCTAGAAAACTCGTCCAAAAAAAGTCGAATCAGATTGTCGATTCCAATTTCATCTATTAGCCCCATTTTCATTCGGCCCACCGTCGATAAAACAACAATGGCGAAGCACTTCCGGCGTGTTTGTACGATTATTTTGTGCGCGGCAAAAAGTACGAGGTTAGGCGCAATAGCGTGCAATTGTTGCGGTGTGTGGCACTAAATACACGGCACACTATCACCCGGCAAGATAATCGGCGGCTTTTCGCATGAAACCGTAAATTTTGGTACATCGCGTAACGCGTCCGTTGAATTAGGACCAAGCGGAACTGGCTGCAGCGGAATGGATGAAAAAGCGCGCGTCACGCGCGGGTCCATTTGTGAGAAAGCAATTTTCGATTCTTCGGGATATTCGTCGGACAAAATAATGGGCCACGAGGTGATTTCCGCGATTTCTGGGCGACGCTCCAACTCGCGCGACGTACGAAGTAATAACATCTTGCCGAAGAAACGCGCGGATTATACAGCTGGTTGCGTACAAAAATGCCGGCACACGCTGCATTCGTTAATCAGCGGAATTGCCGCGTTTCCGCCCACGGTTTATTACGCGGCTTTGATTTATCGCAGGCTAAGTTGTTTTGGATGTTACTGCGCCCGGGGCGAAGTTTAATTGACGTCGCGCGCAAATTCCGATTCGTTTCAGTCGATTCCTTAAATGATTTGTTACACAGTTTCTTAGCGGGTTCCGCAAAGTGAGGGATTAAAGGTAACGAAAAAACGAGGAACGGATTCGGCCGGATATCTTTATGATTGTTTTGAATTATTTGGATCTGAAGAAAGAGATATTCATTTACGGGGATTTTAACATAAAATGGATGATTAAAGGAACGGATTAAAGTTTCCAATTTGTCGTTCTCCCTAATGACCTTTTTCACGTGGCAATTCGCCGATTACAGCCTGCACCCTGCCGATGCGGAAATAATCGATCCAAATACGAAACCGCGGCAGGAGCAGCAACATAATTCTAATGAAGTAAATGATAAGATTAACGAATCGCACGGGAAATTTGACGAGCCAATTTTCTTAATAGCGAGATGCGTCGGATTTCCTGTACATTTATTGCCACGCGTTGATGTAATGATGTCTTTGTATAATGCAGGTGCGTTGAATGGGGTTGCCCGATGAAAACGGATGTTATGACCTACATGCCAACCAATCATTTATCTAGAAACCATATGGTTGGTACACCTAATTATTGTATTATTCCTTTATAATTGCAGCTCGCCATAGTCACTGTAGGCCAGTAGATGGTAGTAGTTTATCGTTTTATCGGTGTCGCGTAATCCAGCAAGCTGTTGGCCAGAGTTCGGAATCGAAACTTTTTTTCGGCGACTTTTTCTACGCAACGGCGAAGGCAAACAAGCCGGAGAGCGAATCTGGATTAAAACGTGCGGTCGGTATGATAGAAAATTATTGCGGCAGGTATACACCTAGAAAAATAATTTAGTTGTCTCGAATAAATATGTTTATTTGGACAAAACGCAAATTTATTAACGCAATAATTAATAATTATAAAATTATTAACGCAATTAGTTGCGTTAAATGAAGATTTATTTGTAACTAATGAATCCTTATTTGTTGTAAGTAAGTAAATTTATTTGCTACAAATATGTAATTATTCGCAATAAGTATACATTTGTTTATCCCAAATAAATAATTTATTTAGTACCACTTCAAATAAATTATTTAGTTGTGGTAAAGTAAATTTATTTGGAACTAATAAATTATTTCCCTGGATGTAAGTCACCTGCCGGACTAAAGATGGACAAAACCACTGGCAAATTTATTTTTGTTTAACCCTTCAAAAGGTTAAACGATATAAAACCAGAATCATTCTCTTAACAGTGATTAAACAAAAAAGATATAAAACAAAAATAAAAATAAATCATTCCACAGATTGTCTATTTGGTTGCAAATAACAGCCATTTAACGTGAAATCTCGAAAAAATTCACCATTAAATCGTGGTTATACTGTACCCACTATCTCCAAAATTATCTTACAGAAACCGCTACTATAAAACATTCATTCACTTCCTGAACACAAATCGGAAGTTGCGGTATATTAAGCGCATCCTTCGGAAACAGTTTTTCACTTACTAACGAGGCTAATTCCGCAGGATGATCGCAGATCTGTCGATCGGAGACGCTCCGCGAGATCGACGATAATGCGTTTAAGTCGACATAACCTTATTAACGAGCGGACGCGCGCTTCCGCGTATGTCGGTGCATTTAATGCAGCCATTGCAGCGCGTGCAACGTAAATGTACCGCACGTACATTTGCGTTTCCCCGCTCACTATTTCTCTCGCGCGCACGTATAAGCACGCGAAAATCACGTAGTAAAACTTTCGCGCTACGAAAACGGTTTCCAGCCGCAAGATCCCCGGGCTGATGCATTTTGACGTATCCCGCTGAATAACTTCAAATAAGCAGCGCGACGTTTGACTCCGAAAAGATACATTCCCGTCAATTATCGTGACTGGAAGTCGTTTGAGGGAATCCTTTTTTCCTTAATTGCCTCGGAGTTTTTCGATCCCTTTTCGCGCTGCGCATTATTTTGAACAAGACGTAAACGCGAAGACGCAATAAAATTCGCTGCGCGGAACCGACTCGCTCATTCCCTAAATTCAATTCCAATTACGCAACACCATTCGCCGTAACACTGAACCGTTCAATTCCGCTCAATAAAACGCAAAGCACGGCTCATAACGGCGAAATTCTTGTGCCGGCAGCAGCCTCGAAAAACTCGCCGCCAACTTTGCTCGCGTAACAATATTACAAATTCTTGGCCACGGCAATTACTCGCTCCCGTTGCGCAAACAGCCATTTTTGCCATCGACTTGACTCTTCCGCGCGGTTTCGTCCAGTAAACAAGTGGGCGAAAATTGGGCCGCAGAAATCCAAACGTCGCTCAGACGGACAGTCACGTTTAAACGGCGAACCGAAACTCTCGATTACTGTTCGCGCGGTAACTCTTAATTTGCGCAGTGCCTGATTTACGTGCTTTCCCCCGTGTATTATATTAATATATATTGTACGCGCGGTGTAATCGTGCGCCGTTCGACCGGCACGTAACAACGTTTGTGGCATGGAAACGGTCGACCTAATCGATGACTGGATCAAACTGCGCGAGGCCCCACGGCTACCGTGTTCGCGGCGTTGAATGCACTCGGGAAAAGTATAATGCCGCTGCTACCGCTGCATAATATATCGAGGCAAGGGACGAGCAGGGCACGAGAGCTTGACTTCAGTTGCGCAAACTACTTGGTAACTACTTAGACAGGGAAACGCGAGCCTGACGAAACTCTTGCCAGACTACTTATAAACTTATTTCGCAGCACGTCTTTAAAATGATATACCTACCTACGAAGGCCGAACTTCAGCAGGCTCGCTCCCCGGATAAATTCGTTGCCCGTTCCCCGGCGCCACCGCCGGCGTCATTTTTTATCAACTTTTTTGCCGACGAAGACGAGCAAATCTGAAGAATAATAGCTGGCCCCCGGTGCCGGGCAAACTTCAAGTATTTTATAATTAGCCGACGAATTTGTTTCTTTTTCGGCGCCGGTGCCATCGGACGCGAAATTGCACCCGGATATTGCATGTATAATTGCCCCGGGTCGTTCTCGGCCTCCGTTTCAGACCGCGATCCTGATTCGGTTCCCAAGCAAAAAGACTTTCGAATCAAAAGTATAATGTTTTCGAGGGGGACATTTGATTATGTAAAAGTTATTGCCCCCGACTCTCTGGGGGGGGGGCTTTCTTAAAAACTCATGACATGTCTGAAGTTTAAAAGTAAAATTTGAAATAGGAGCCTGTATTTTTTCCACGCGGGAAAAATCTATCATATTCTGATAGAAACCGTTTGACAAATGAACGAAGTTCGTCAATAAGGAACCAGCCAGTAATTAAATTCCCATATGAATGTTAAAAAATTAAGTCGAACGTAGAGTTCGACCACATAGAGTGGTATCATTTTAGACCCTTGTAAAAGTATTAATCGGTTGTCTGCACAATATTTACGAAACAGTTATTGTGAAAATTTTTACTTGGGCTTATTTTTTTCCTCCTTATTAGCGAAGACCTTTTCCATCGGACTAATGAAGTTCGCTTAAACGCGCGGCGCATTATTGCGCCGCGAGTGCTGCCAAGTACAGTGCATTCGTCACTTTTGAAAGGCACTTTTCTGACGCGACATTGTTTACGAATACGCGCGCGTTATCACGGGAATACGCGCGAAATAAAAAAGGGTTGATTACAATTAACGAAGATAAACATCGCGCGTGTTTAATGTATCGCCATGCGTGCGCGCAAAAAGGAATAATATACTGTTTACATGATTACACAAAACGCCGGACTTTTTATCAAATTTGCAGCGAACCAACTATTTTTTGACTGCGCTTTCAGCGCGTCGCAATTTTTAACAGCTACCAACAGGATGTAATTTATTAATTCCAGCATCTGAAAAATACTTGTCATATGCGTTATGATTAACCTGAACGTCAGCAGTTTCTAATAATAATATAAAATGTTTGAAAATACATGTCTATTTATCGAAGTATTCGTACTTATTATCTGATAATCCGATTTTAGAAATACATCACTCTTCGATGTTATCGGAACTCATTTATCGAATTCTATCAGCTATAAGATTAGAATGTACCATAGTTCTCTGGAACAAAAAATCGAAAAATCGACTTTTTGTTTTTTTGCATAAAATTATTGTTACACGTGTGTAAAAAGTGTGACCGAAACGGTTTTACCGAATTCGAAAAAATGTGGAGTTACAGCCAAAAACGTTAGATTATCTTAAGAAAATAATCACATACATTTTCTAAAACTTTATATCTCGTTTTCTCGAAACGTACTTTTTCGTCATGGCTCCTGTGATAACTCAAATAATTTTCCGAAATATTGAAAATTTGTACGAAATATGCTAAAACTGAAATTAATTGAGTCGCGCGGTAACAAAAGTTGGACTACGATTGCGAATATTTTCTGATTCGATTGGAGAAGCTGCGTTGCACTGCACATTTTAAACTGTACAGTGTAATTTGTAATGGAATTAATCGTCGCGAAAGAGAATGTTATACAGAGTTCAGACTGATACGTCTACGAGTAAAGACGCTTAAACAAATGTCATGAAATGTAATGTTTTTACGACGCTGTTGAATACTTATTGTTTGTGTTTGGCAACTGTATTCAGAGTTCCTATTTAACAGTCTTAAGCTGACCAATTTTATGTTAAAGCACCTAAATGTCCGCTTTCACATCAAAGTAAATAATATCATTGGCATTACGTCATATTATAAACACATTAACGTTATTAAAAGTAAAAACTCGCCTCTCTTGATTTGTCAAATGAATCGACGCAGCAAAAAGTTAATGGAACTAATTGAAATGTTTTATGAAAATTAAGGTCAAACGTGAAGGTTTCGTTCGTGCATCAAGAACCGCCACGCATAAAGTTCTCGTGTAATCCAGGAGCAGTTTTTGCAATGCAATTTATCAATTTCATAATGCGATTAAATTACATGATACACTTTTATAGATACAGGGTTTAATTACGCCCTGGAATCGAGTTTGTTTGTTGCAGTCTCTCGAAATTCTCGTGCTTAACGACAGCAATGATAATTTCTCGTGAAAATTGACTTTATTAGATTATTACTTACAAATAAATTTTATTCCCGAACCAGCATTTTTATTGTTCGACATTGCATTTTCAGTTGCAAACACGCTGCAACTTTATGTTGAACAGTTAAACTGATCAAATGAGAGAGTCTGCACTCAGACAAATATTCGCTTTGCGCCAAAACTTTTACATTCTTCGATGTAAATGGCTTGAGAGAAAAATCTTTTTCTCTTGAGTCAAAACAGTTTAAGTTTTGAACGAAGACATTATATCACTGCTGTTAAATTCTTTCTTTCTTGAGCGCTATCTGATGCTGGAATCGAAACAACAAGACTTGTGTAATTCGTGGTAATTGTGTACACGTAAGATTATATTAGAAAAATGAAGAACTTTACTGATTGGGATTTCATATTAAATGTAAGTATATAAATTTATTATAATTTCAAATTACCTATAACCCCTATGCAAACTTAGATTAATATTGCACCAATTTCAGCTTTATAGCATCGCTGCAAGTTTATATATTAAAACGACACGTAGTAAAGTTAACATAACCTTCAATACATGTCAGTTTAATATTCAGTAAATCTGAGTTCCGTCTGGATTCCGTCAAGAATATTTCAATTGAGAAAATGACATTGATTTCTATCAAACTAAAATCCATATTGCCTCAAGAAAGTTTGATCCTAAATTGTTTTGTTCTGCTCTCAAGGAATAAAATTCTTATGCCAATATCAAGAGAGAAACTTTCTTGAGCGAAGAAAGTTTCTCTTGATTCAAGAAAATTGCTATTAGAGTGTATAGCTCTAAATTATCGTACAAAATAACGTATAAACAATTGTGTTAGCCAGAAACCTTGATGAGATCCGATCATGGTAGACCTAATACTCATCACAATATCATTAATTATGTATTTATTTCCTTCAATAGCAAAATTCGAAATCAAACTATTACATTATCACTGAAATTAACTCAGCGTTTGCACTAGTTTCCAAATACACTGAGAAAAAAAATACAGATTAAATTTACCATACTTTCACGAAACTGAAAATGATAAGGGCGCTGAGTTAAAAATTCATGGTAAATTCAGAAAAAAGTTTACCGTGAAACACACGGAAATTTTACCGTGCTGCGTTATCATTTTCAGTTCCGTGACAAGCACGGTAATTTAATCTATACTTTTTTTCTCAGTGTACTTAAATCATACGAATCGGTTAAGATTTAGAAAAAAATTATCATCATGAAAAATGACACCATTCATACGAATCTGAATCGGGCTCTGAAATTTCTGTAATTTTCCCCACCCATAACCTAACTTTGACTACACTTCATACATTTTCCTAACCGTCTCTTCGAACAATTTTCCGAACTCGATCTATCACCTTCACCCACCACTTCTTCGCCACAAACACGAACCCCTTTCATGTTTTCTCCTCTAAAAAAAGCCCCGTCCGTGAATAATTTCAGTCATCGTCGCCCGGGGATTGGAAATAAACTTGGCACACATTGAAAGTCACGAACAATATCGCGGAGCCAATAAAGCCGCCACGAAACGTCGCGATAAAGCATTTTTATTGGTGCGGCGTATTCCAAGACGGTACCTCAGGTCTCGGCGGGACAAAAGGCGCGAAACAAGGGGTCCGGCGTGCAGTTATGCACACTACTCCTGCGGCCATTGGTGGCCGATATTTGGCGTTCTCACTTGGCCGGCTTTGTGCGTCGCGCATCAGGGACCAAAGCGTCAGACGGATAAAGTGGCCGGGGTTTTAGCCGCGCCTTTCAAAGGACTTTGACTTTCCCGGTACAACGCGGCTACCCCGGATTACGAGCCCGCCTCAATTTTCAGATCCAAGAGTTGACTACTTCATGCTTTTCCGCGTTCTTTACCGGGGGATATCCTTTGATCCATTAGGCAGGAGAGATTGCAAAAAGTGAATATTATCAGGTCGGATTATTAGGGATGTGCAATTTTATAGCTGCGGATCCGGCCTCAAAGGGCCGCGCGCGTTTTCGCCGCTTGTTTTCGCTCAAAACAGATCGATGCCTGCACGCGCCTGAATCGCGATCGCCGCTCAATGCTAAGTCGACGCTATAATTTGCATAATGAACTATCAGGAAATGGCTTCGCGTTGCATTACAGACTGTTACGTTGTGAAAGCAAAGCGACCCATTGAATACATTATGCGCTAATCGGCGCTTGCGGATAATATGGGATTAAGAAACCTCGCGTTGACCATAACATCGCGCAAGCCGCGCCCTAAGCCCGCTTAAACGTTTGACTTGCCGTGCGCGCGGTTCTTTCGCACTTTACGATCGGGGTCTCGTGGTGCAAGGGGGTGATTAAGGCGCTAACGATTGCGGATCCGGCGAAATTAAGTGTTGAGGTTTATTGCGCGAGCTATTGTTATTCCTCTTAAATTATTATCGTGTTATTCTGCGGTGAAACGACGGGGAAATTAGAAAGTATATGCTGTTGGAAATTGTGAGGCTAGGAAATTGAAGGATATTTCCCATTGAACTAATTTCAGTACACAAACACAAAACTTGGATTGGATCAAGTCTGAATTGTAAAGAATTTCGGGAGAATGTTGCGACTTCATTTAAAAATTTTTTCATTTTTTAAATGAAATGGATATTAAAAATAAATTCTGTAAAATTACGAGATTGTAAAATGTATGTCTGAACGATTGCTGGCGATTTCTATATTAATCAAACCATGGGTGTCGATAGAATACTGAAAAACGTCGATCTTATCGTTCAGCTGACAAATTAATCGTCGGGTGATTATGCAAAGTTGTCCCGCGGGACAACAATGTGCCGCGGAATAATTTTTCAAAGCAGTCGGGATCGAGATGTTATCGGAATAATTAAAAACGCGGGCAATTCAATTTATATTCAAATTATATTCGCCGCGTTATTCGAAATAAAATTAGAAGCGCGCCTTTTATGGAAATGAACGGCACATGTGCATCAAGTTGAAATATAGGCGCGCCATAAATAGCGCTGCTTAATGATAATTATCAGCCGGATAGATAAGCCTCCGGTGAAGCATTAGAAATTGCAACTCCGCCGGATAGTACGATTTTATCTTCGCACTATGTACAGATGCTTTGTGATACCGTTAGACACCTACAATGTATTTAAGCGCGCATAAAGGCACACATTACCCGCTCAGAATTAGGACGGGCCATTGTACGACAAATATTCGCGTATTTTCACCGGAATCGCGAGATTACCATTTTAACGCGGCGCGGCGTTGTCTCGAAAAGGCCGGCTAAAAATAATTCCGTCCAAGGACAATGCTGTTGCTACTTCAGCCAACCTAATTGCGCGGTATTTCGGCCAATTTTTTCGCACGGTCATATTAATTGGACTAATATTCCCAACCGTCGTTTCAAATAATAATCCCATTGGCCGTTGCTATCTCGTCCCGCAATCGCTGTACTTTTCTTAATAATGCCTTGTAATTGAATTCGACCGAGTGGTAAATTAAAAAACATTAATTTCCCACGATCACATCAAACTCGCGCGCTGCTGACACTTGGTAATCCAGTGTTTGCGAATAATAATCCACGATTATCAATTAATAACGGTGCCCAGTATTTACTCATAATCCGAATTAGTCTGATTATTCTTCGATATAGAAACTGAAAAATTGTCGACAAATGTGTTGAAATAACAAACTTTCATTCATTTTTAAATATGTTTGAAATAGAAGCAATAAACAAAAGTTTAACAAATTTTAAAGTAACTAAATTAATTGGGAACATAAATGCGTATTGATTTCGTCTCAATTCGCCACTAATGTTTACTCAACCTAGTATTGCTACCATTTTCACATTTGATCGGACATATCATTTTTCCTAATGTAGTAATTGCGTTTCAATCAATTATTGCACGCTAAATTGTTTTGCGTGCAACTATTATAATGGATATTAAATAATATTATAGTGTGATTACATAAGTTCAAACGCGCAACCGAGCAGGAATTAATCGATCAATAATGCGCTTGTAATTGATCAATGATAATTTGATCATCGTGTACAATTAATTACGCGAAATCCGCAGAGGATTTTTTTCGTCGCTCGGCCATTCAGGTACCTCAGGGTGACGACGTCACAGTTGCATGTGACATATCATTAAGCGAGTGCATGTAAAGCTAATTAATTGCAACAAACTATGCGACTTTTTGCTCAGTGCATCAAAAATCCATGCAGTAATTAACGTCTCGATTTAAGCACTCTCCGAAGCGTAATAACGTTACAATGTCGCGTTTTAAAACCGTGTTCGCGGCGCGCCTCGATACTCATGCGATTAATATATTAATTCAATTCCGCGAGTGCAGAGAAACGTTAATATCGTCAAGATCGTTCCGAGTGCGCGCGACTCGCTCATTACTGTGATTACGGATTCTCTCCGGCATGTAAAATTTATTAGAGCTGAAGGAATATTTTTATTCGCAAGAAATATCTTGTGTTTACATGAATATGATGAATATAATCTCTTGAATCTTTAGTGTTTTTCAGATATGAAATAGCGTCCGAACATTTAGTTTCAGTTCAGTAATGAATCAAAGTATTTTGTTTCAAAGACATTGAACACAAGTTGCATTTATTACACAGCAGCGAGATTCAGTTAAATCAAAATCCAATTCAAACGGGACACAACCACAATTTGAAAAACGATCTACAGATTGTAATACATTGGAAATACAATCTACAAATTCTATATCTAATTGGAATAAATAGCGACCAATGAGAAATCACTATTTGATTGGAGACTCCCAAATTGTAATAAATTCACTCTTAAAAAAACTTGTTTGAGCTAAGAAAAAGTTACTTGAGTGCAGTTTTGACTCAATATAAATATTTTTAAGATGTTGTAAATATGTTGTATTAAATTGAAAATCTGCTATTCGATTTTGCCGCCATCTTGATTTATACAATTTATTCCAAATGCTTCCAATTCACTCTTCGAAAATTTCTCATTGGTTGCAATTTATTCTAATTTGATACAATTTGAACATTGTTTTCCCAAATTGTGCTTATGTTCAATTTGAATTGATTGATGCTGAATTTTGTTGGATTTAATTGATTCTCGGCTGATGGGTAGGAACCTTAATTGAACACTGGTATAATTTCGTGAAACACAAAACCAGGTCTGTTACTTAAATATCATAGTGTTGATTAAGTCAAATTTTTTGCCAAACAAATAACGTTTCGCTTACACTTAATATTACATTTCCTTGTAAAACTGACCGTCATTCGATTCCGAAATTTCAAAAGCGTGAATCATTGGACGGGTAAACGACTACCGCCGTTACACAATTTTTCATTTCCGTCTAACCATCGATTTGAGCGCCGGCATTTGCGTACGAATGACTTGTTTGGAACGTAATGACCTCGCGGTGAGCGCGTTACTGTTTAAAACGATTACTTTTGCGAAACGTTTCAGTAATACCGGGTAATAAAATATTTTATTTCTTTAATTCGTTGCGCACCTAACGGGATTCGGTATGTTCAGTTTTAAACCGGGACATTTTATACATTATTTGGTGAGGCGCTTTTAGTATAATTGAATAATTGAAAGAAATGGACCAATCAGTGTTTACGCGTGTATTTATTTTGTAATACATTTATCGTGGTAATTTATCCTGTACCAAAACAGACCGTCGATTATTTTGAAAGAAAAAAGATGCTGCTTCAAATATACGAATAACGCGATCGAAAACTTTTGAAGAATTTACCTATTTTAATAAATTGCCCTTTCAGTTTATTGAAAATGTGGCAAGTTTATCATTGACGAATATTGATAGAATGGTTTTTAATCAAGTTCACAGAGTTTCAGTATATGAAGTATGTGAATGTTTGCATAAATGTATTATTTAAAAATCGTTACAAAAAACTATCAGACTTTACGTAAGTAACATCCAGCCAATCGTACTAATTATGGTTTAATGTAAGTGTACTATGAAATACTACGAAAAAAAAAAAATATTAGTAAAAAGATTCAATCGATTTGCTGTCCCAATCTTAAATTATATACGCATAAAATTAATTTATAGAAATATCGACAGATCGATGATTTGTTATTTATCAAAAAGTCCCTTTCAATAAATTGATTATTAAGCGAATTTTCCTCAAAAATCCATTAACTGGCGAAAACTGTTACAGACAAAAATTTACTCATATCTTATTCGTCGATTAATCGTTATATCACATAATTTACAAATTCACCAATATATGTCAATATATCAGTGGTTGTCGGGAAAAATAAGGTAACGCCACTTTAGGTGATTTCGAGTAATATGCATTTAAAGTGTTTACAATTAAATTAGCGAAACCATAAGCAAACGTCGAATGAATAACTAAAAATGACACATATTACAATGTATGTACAAAAGTTTATTTTTATAAATAGAAAGTTGACGCTGATTTCCTTAATTGAAAGAAAAATGGAGTTTAACTGTTTTTCACGGAAAATGTTGGAGTTACCTGATTTTTCCCGACAACCATAGATATAATCCCGTCTTTTCTGACGATTCTCACCGGCAAATTAACCGCGGTAGATCGCCAATTATCGAATCGGTCCGAATACCAGGAATCGCAAAAAATTAGAACGAATGATAATAATTAAAATTCCGACGATCGATACTACGGCGATCTGCCTCTGAAAAGCGCGAAATTGAGAAAGTCCTTTTGAAAGCCGGCGTTCCGGGCGCGAGTTTAGCACTTGATATTTGAATTCGAACGATTTGTCGAGATTTCTTGCACGTTCTTACATATTCCATGTATATATGTATACGCCCTGATATGTATTTCATCGATATTCCGAAGATCGCTTTTGAAATTCCTCGCTTTTGATGCAAAGCGGGCAGCGTCGAATTTTTCAGAAGTTGCGAAAGCCGAGTCCAGCCACGTAGATACCAGACTACGTTATGTTAACAGAAAATGCAGTATCGCCGGTCGCGCGACGCGACCTGCCCGGCGCATCGGCAATTAACTTCCGCCGTCGTAATTTCCGCGGGAAATCTATACTTTGTCGATTTTTCGTGCCCGGTGTTTTGAAGGTCTGCATTATTCATCGTCGCGAGTCCTTTCGCGTTCAACGGCCAATTTCTGTTCATCAATTCCGCGCGGCGCTTGTTTGCGAAGACGTAATTTACAAACGGGTACTCGAAATGATAACGCCCGATACAAATTATCATCGAAGTATGCAAATCACGAGAACCAAACACGCGATGGGAGAACTTTTCCAGCCGAAAAAAGCGGACGACATATAAATAAATCGACCTTCCACTTGGGACCGGAAATTCGAGCTGGGAAGTCGAGCTTGGACGTTTTTGCGCGTTTTTCGATCGCACGTCCAGAGCCCTTATCCGTAACCCGAACCGCCGATTCGACATTAGTTAACTCCACAGGTGTTTATGCAACATATTTCAAAGTACGTTGGTTACCACCTAGCCGGGTTCATAAACAAAAGAAAATGCGGCCGTAAAGAATCGGCGGCGGCTGCTGCCGGCCTCGCCGCAGCGCAGCAAACAAGACAGTTCGCACTTAAATAATGCATGAGCCCCGATATTTACCGCTTCACGAACTCGCACCGCATATTGCGATACGCCGCAATGATACTCGCGGCCGATCGGACGGACGGCAAAAAATGGAAATCGAGAATCCCGACCGCTTAAATCGTCCGGCGGTCAAGTTACCCTATTTTGAAATTCTATCCGGTTCGGGGGCTGAAATAAAGTAAAGTATTTGTAGAGTATTTGATAGGGACGCGAGGTATCGCGCACTATATAAATGTGTGGAAAATCTCGGCGGAGGTGGTGTTAAGGATTGAGAAGAAATTAAATTTAGTTGATTAAATGGTAATAATAATCTTGATTGCACGTAATAAATTTTAAATTATGAAATACACAAATAATAAAGCATATTTATTCGCATCAGTCCGAGAAGAAAGAACATAATTACATAATGTAATGGCCGTAATTATAAAATGTATTGACGAGTCACAGAAGTGACTTAAAATGGCTTAAAACTAAGATAATCTGGTAAATATATATAAATAAAAATATAAAAAGTTTCTTCTTAATTTCTACTTAAAGAATTGAAATACTCTTGGGCCACTTTTTTCCAATAAGGAAATGAGATTTTGTAATGAAATAATATTTTTGATGGTTAACTTATGCGATGGAAACTGATTATGTATTTCAGAAAGCTATGCTGTTTAATAATAATAACAATAATAATAATAATAACAATAATAATCGTATTATACTGCAGAGTTATATAATAATAATGATAATTCGTCCAAGGATAGATCTATTTCGGATCAGTGTATACATATGCTCAATTTATAATATTACCAAAGGAATAATTTCTCTGACACTGTTTAATACAGGAAAATAGTAATCTTTGTTCTTTCAACATAATCAACTATTTATGATAACGTTAATAGCTTATGCTAAACATAAACTATTTATGAAAAAAACAAAATACAATAACAAAGAGATGGAAAAGAAACTAAAATGGATCAATTGTCAAATAGTCGATTTTTTAATTTAATTTTTATCTTCCTATTTCTAGATACAGTTTAACGAATTAGGAAACAAATTATTTGTTTATTTTATTTTATTTATTTTATTTTTGTTTTATTCACGAGTTTCAAGACCATTTCATTTTATTCTAAAAAACCACTTGGTACTTGAAGGGTTAAAATGCAAGCTCCCTCGTACAAAATTTCCCCTCGGAACTTCATTAGTGAAAACGCATCGATTCATTCTCATAACCATGCGCAGACTGGCGGCGCAATTACAATTACTCACGCGATGAGTTACGACGTTGTAAATGAGAAAAGAGCGATCCGAGGCGCCGGCGTCCGCGTAAGGCGACGCGCGACAACAAATGCCCCAATGGCGCCCGATTAAACAGTTGCGCGGCGAAACGAATTCCGCGCGCGATCGTCCGATTAATTTCGGGCTCTCATTACCGGTCTTTTTTCTCCCTCCCCCACCCTCGAGGAATGCCCCTAATTGCAAAAAATGCCGAGTCAACGTAGTGTCGTAATGAGTTTGAATTTATTATCGCCACCGGATTGCGTTTGCCGCGGAAGAGCTCGGCAAACATGACGATGCGTCGCCCGTGTCCGCCACTTCATTTCAAGTGCGAACAAATATAGTATAAATTCTGTCTTGAGTCTGCTGAGATTAACGGAAACAAACGAACGTGAATCGATCAGGACAAAAAATGGTCATTTATCTTGGCTTTCGCGGAAACGTGATCCTGATTGAAAATCCGAATTTATTAAGCAGTTCTGCAGTTTTGGCGTTTGGATTGCGGTGTAAATTATTATCGCAACGCGCTCTTGAAACTATCGTCTAATCGTCTGAATAATTACTCAATCGTTTGAAGAGTTTAATTTATCATCTCGAGATTACAGGAATATCGTTTCATAGGCTATTTGTTTGAAGAATGTTTATGGGAATTGACTGAAGTTGACAATTAGAAATCTTTGATTCGATGAATACAATAATACGAGAATTTGTTACTACACATATTTGGGACCTATAATTGCAAAGTGAAAAAGTCCATTAATTCCCAATCAGCTGCAAAAGCAGGTTCCTTTAACCCGGGCTAAATAGCAACGAGCGACGACCCCTGAATCCCACGCAATTTCGAACATAATCTGCGACTTTTTTCGCCGTGTAAAACAAAACTCCATTAGCGTTGATTGAAAAAGAAACCCCCGAAAATGGAACGATCGACTGTAACGCTTTCATTCGAGGAAATGGCATCCGAAAACTCGACTCCCGGCGCGAAAACTTTAACACGATTACCGTCAGACAAATGACCTTAAAAGCGTATAATAAGCCGACGTTTGACGCGAATGAATTGGCAATTAAAAATAGGCGCATTGTTTAAACGCGATTATTCGCGCGGCGCTCGAAAAATGGGCCGCGCGACGTCATGTCGATCCGCCGCCGCGGTGACACGACGATCATTACCCGGCGATGCGTGATTTTTATATTAAGAATACCCAGGCCTCAGATGCGGGAAAAGGGGACGCACAATATAATATATTACAAATTAGATTTGTATTTGGCAATATTGGTCTAATTATCAGAATATATTGTTTACGAATGTGTTGAGGTATACATTAGAAAAGCAAGTCTCTTACACATTTTAAAAATAATAGAGGCATTATAAGAGACCTATCTTCTAAACGTCGATATACTTCTTATGAAAAGACTTATTAATGTAAAGAATATCCAGAAGAAGAAAAATGCTGCTGAAATGTAAGATTTGTTATATAAATCACGTACACTGTAAACAAAAATATAAAATTACACATCATGTTGTGCAAAACCAGAATACACATCGTATTGCAATTTTGCACAAAACACTGTGTAACTTTACATGAAAACTAAAAATACACTACACTGTAAAAAATCGGGTGTGGATTTGGAGTTCGGTGTTGATTTTCACACCGCCTAGTGTAAAAATCAACCAATCAGAATTATTGTCTCATAATGTTCTTCATTTTGATTGGTTAAATTTCACACCCCGCGGAGTGAAAATCAACACCGAACTCCAAATCCACACCTGATTTTTTACAGTGAACAATACTTTCTTACAACGTGGGTTTACAGTGTATGGAAATATTAATCGGACTTTTTTAAGAGTGCACATCTCTTAAAATAAGAAGTCAAGAGGTTTAATCTATATTTTTGGTATCTTTGGATCGTAAAATATCCATTTACTCACTTTTCGGACAAAACTTCTTAAAATAAGAGTTTTGTTTTTCCAGTGTAATAAATTAAAATTTTTAGACTACTGAAATAACAATAACCTTATTTCTTAAATCAAACTGAGAAAACTGAACTACTACCATTACAGTGCGAACTGCAATGATTCAGACTGTATAATCTAGATTGTTAAAACTGTGTGTATTTCAAATATGAATTTAAATGAATCGGTTGTTTTCACGTATCCAAAAAGTTAGTCCTTACAACAATAACAAAATTGATAGAAATCCAGAAATGATTGACAGAAAAAAACCTACGATAGAAACAAATATTGGTCGATACGCGCTTTTGATGCACAGTCAAAATCCGAATCGAAATGAAGGAATTCTTTTGTTTACTAGACACTATAAATCAGTTGTAATAAACAAACCGTCTACTAAACAAAAGACCTTCATTTCGTTTCGGATTTTTCCAGTTTTCACACAATTAAGCAGTAATTTTCAGCCACCGATTAAGCAGTAATTTTGACTGGTTTTTTTCTCAGTGCAAATAATGCCCCTTCCCCCATACAACACGAGTCAATATGCTTAAAGCGCCTTGACGATTTCCAAATCGCGCGCGAAAAAACGCACGCATTTAGCCGTCGTAACTGCAAACAAATTTACACTGTCTAACGTCGCGAACGAACGATTCGACTGTTTATGCTTGATTGATTATTTTCCAATTTCCAGCGCTTTCGCAGCTGTTGTATCAATAAATTCCGCGACTATCGTTACTATCATTTAGCCTGACGCTGATTGATGAAATGTTTATGGATATAACCCACTTCGCAATTTCGTTCGAGTTATCATTCGGCGCTCGAGCGTTTTCCGCGGTATTTAATTTGTGCGGCTCATTCTTCATTAGTCAAAATATTATATCGCTGTAAATGACGCCGACATCCCGTCAACTCCGCAATCACTGCTTTCGGTCGCGCTTTTTCGAATTTCGATCACGCCAATTTTAGAAGGCTCGATTTACACGTCATTTTATTTAGGCGTCGCTTTGAATGGCTTATTTCCATTTGACCTATGCCGATACCGAAAAATGCGCCGAGTCTATTTCGAGATTTCAATTGTACTTGAAGTTATTTGTTTCACTTCGACACGGGTTTGCGGAAAAAGCTTCTCAGATGCGCCGTTTGTTTGTCGGCGTTATGCAAGCCGCGCTACGTCAAATGAAATACTATAACCGGCGTATACGATTTCATCTCACGAAACTGATCAAAAGGTATTATTTACGAGCGCGTCAGTTTCCCCGGCGATTGCGCGTCGGGTTTAATTCGCGATTTTTGCTCCGGATCCTAACGTCGAATTGAATTATTAATCCCGTCCGTCGATGACGCACTTATGTGTTATCTGTTTCGTTCGGACTCGGCTGTTCGTGACGAGAAGTCCTACACAATTCGTCCACCTGTTCTCGCTTCCATTTGAAGGTGCCATGATACGGATGAGGTTCATGCATAATTCCAATATATGATAGAAATTGTAGTCGGCAGACGCGAGACATAGCCTTCTGAATAACCCATCGAGCCTTCCAATCCATCGTATCCAGAAACTGCCGGATAGTAAAACAAAGTCAGCCGAAACTGTAAATTATTTTTCATCCCGGTCTCTTTATCAATATTTTACTCATTCGTAGCAGCGACTATGTCGACGAAGGACCACCGCGTAAATAAGTCGTGTCTTTTTATTCGACTAATCAACTATGCATGCCGAATTTGATCGACATCACTTGTGGATTACACATTTTGCGTACGAAATTCGTGCTCCATTTTCGGGAGGAAAAAATGCGCAAACATGGCGGCGAAATTAATGTCGCGAGTTTCGGAGCCCGCATTCTCATATCCAAATGAAAGAACGAGAAGCGGAGTGCGGGGACCAGGTATCTAAATCGAGATAATTGAATTTGAGATATTTTAATTGAAATAGCGCAAGCCATTAAACCGAACTCGTCTTCACGCGTCTCCATTTGACACAGGATTCAAGACAAATGCTGCTTAACGGGTTAATTGAATTACTTAATTCAAAGTATCCAAAGTGTCGCGTTCAAATGGAAACCTCCAAATTTCAGTCAGATTCGTTTCGGTCCGAATTAACGTGTTTCGTTTCGGATGAAAAAATTGGAAACCCAACAGCGGAATTAAAATGTTGCAACCGAGTCGCAACGCTGCACTCGGATCTTCTGAAAGAGTCTGGAACGACTTTGAAACATTGCCACCCCATCATTTGCCATCAAACAATTGCTCGAATCGACCGCTTCTTTCGTTCTTTTGCGGCAAACTAATTACTCGCGATAATGAAAACAGGTACATCTCAAATGACAGCCTCATTCGATGCAACATTTCACGCCAAGCTGGGGAATGCCCCGCGGTCGTTTTTTCCCGAATTCATTAAACAGCGCCTTCCAATCGGGCGAATTAATTAAAACAAACGGACGTCAGGCGGCGCGTTAATTTATTCGACGCAATAATAAATCAGTCGGAATCCAATATATATATTTGACAGTAATACTATAAATGATAAAATTTCGCCGCTGACATTCGATCCGGTCCGTTGACGCGTCGCCGGCGATAGATTCCACGATTGCCGCTGAAATTGATTTCTTTAAAAGCGTCGAAAGATCGCGATACGTAATCGGATCGCGCTGCACAGTAACGTCAGTCAGATGTTTCAAGATGATGGCAAACGTCTTTTGACGTTAATGATGTCGCTGCGATCGATGCTGTCGATACCCCGCTAATCTTCGCGCGGATTCCCATTTATTTTTGTCGCCACTGGGAAATCGGCGCCGAAATTTCTCCAGGTTTCCCCGGAGCGGTTCATTAAAAAAGTGTTTCGTCGTATTCTTCGGAGATTAAAATGTGTAATCATCGTGACAGTGTATCGCCCTTTTGTGGAAATCGAATTATCATTCCCTCGATTGTAATATTTCAACGTAGATGTTTCAATTAAGATAATCATTCATAGACCTTCGTTTCGGCAAACCAATTTATGTATTCCAATGTTGGTACTTCGACACAGATTATTCTACACCCAGAGAACAGTTTATTTGATTGAAATAAATGTCATATTTGTGTATGAACCTATGAAATGTAATTTGGATCGAATACATTATTTATTTATATTAAATAAATTTCATTTATTTTAAATAAATTATTTATTTAAATCAAAGAAATCTTTATTTGAATCAAATGATACTTTTATTAGGTTCGTATTCAAGTACGACATTTATTTGAATCAAATAATCTGTTCTCTGAGTGTATTGGAGATGTATATATTTGAATAATTCACTTTATGGTTTCAATCCGGACGGTTAGATTTAGACGCCTCAATTTTTGCAGCCTTATATTCGGCCATTCGAACCGTGCTTTTGGACAGAAATCTGCCGCTTTTAATCGTTTCCATTCACACTCTGAAAATGGAAAAAATTATCCGCATAACAGCCCTGGAACACAGATCCTCCGACTGATACATCGTACGGTTAACAAGGTTGTTCCTTGTTTTTCCTCCACTTAGGTCTAATTATCCACGAGATCAAATGGTGCATTTTAATAAATAAAAGTCCGCGTGCGTGTTAACGTTACAACAAACAGCGCCGAGAATCGCAACACGTCGGCGTTACGGGTGTCGCGTGAAACTGATTGTTTTGAGTGTGAATTCGTGTTTATTCACACGTGTGCCCGCGGCGATGCTTATGTGCATGCATATGTATGTTTATCGATTTAGAAGAAAATTCGATCGCGACACTCAATTGCGTCGCCGGTACCTTCGGATTTTCATTTACACCGGGCGTAATCCTGTTTAGCGTCGCGCGACCCGGCAGCTTATTTTTGCGGATAACAAAGGGATTAATATTTGAGCGGGTCCTCTTGCGAGGCTCAATTATCGATCGGCGCTCGTGCGGCTCGCTGCATTCCAAAGACGTAGCTCGCGAAAACGCAATTTTTTGCGCGCCGCGTTCTCCGGCGGCTTTATCGGCGAAATTGATTTTCACGGACAAACAAGCCGCGGATAACATCGCGCTTTTACAAAAAGACCGATCACGTTGAAAAACAATCCCGGCCCGATTTATCTTCGCGAACCCGCAACGTCGCCGACTAATGACAATCTCCACTCAAACATCTCGATCCGCAGGTTCCGCTCGACTCGCTCGGCGAAAATCGCGATTCGTTAATTCCGACGTTACAACCTCGAGTGCTCTCAACAATTTCCATACCGGAAAACGCGGTTCGATGCTCGACTTCTTCGGAGCACAATTGGGCGGATTCGTGTATGTTGTACTTCCGGAGGCTGTCGAACGCAAAAATCTGCTTACATTCATCAAGGAAATCGCATTACAAAGTTTGCTCGGGCCGTTCGCCAATTACAGGGCGTTCGTTGCGCGCGATCCAAGTGGCCGGGTAAAAATTAATGAACTCGCAAATATTTGGACAAGACGCGGCGCCGCCATCCACTGATGACGTCCAATTACGATATGGCGCGTCGTCGCAGGCGCGAGGCTTAGCGAGCGCATTTGTTTCCAGTCATCGCGAGATATCAGGCGGTGTAAATTGCGACCAAACGCAATCGATGCGCCGCGCATTCAGCAACTCGTTGTACCGTACCAATTTCATCACGACGATCTGGGTCAAGCGGCAATGCGTTCTTCGATAAAACGGCTATTTCATTTGGCGGTTATTCGACGAACCAACAAAACCTCGCGCACGACTCGAAATTGAACCGTGATAACCTTACGGCAAATTATGATCGACGCTGAGGCTTTCCTTTGCATGATTATGGAGGTTCTCCTATCACACAGGGAATTCTAGTGATATTCGTTTTTATCTGACATCTTTCACTGAAAGTTCGCCCTTTTTTCACCATAAGTATTTAGAGTGAGATGCATTTAGATTAATCAAGTTTATGACATTAATTTAATTTCAGAGTGTACAGTCTTCTGTGATTTTCGGATAGAAACTATTGACGCACATAGTAGAGGATGAAATGAAGAATAGTTTTCATTTTATATCTAAGCTTCGATTGCATTAGAAAACAAATTAAATCACAGAACGAAGAGAAGTTGTTTCGTTGTTTTTTTGTTTTTCTATAATATAATTACACCATAATATGTTTGAATGCGAGTACTTTGTACACATCCGCGTTTAACTAGCTTTTAATCACACAATATGCGTTAGTGGCGATCCTGCGAAGAGAAATTCCAAGAATATTTTCAAACGGACGATCGACTTCGAAATTGAATTGCCGAACGGCAATTCGGTATTTAATTTCTCGAACTTTCGGGTAATTCAATTCGATACACAATAAGCACATCTCGGCGCGGATAACGGATTTACAACAACTCGATTCGGACGCTGCAAATTTGTTCGTTGAAAGTTTCGCTGCAATTTTTCCGCCAAGGCGTTTTCATTTAAATGCGATCTCTCGCAATGCGCGAAAGTAAGCAGCCAACGAAAACATCGTTCGTCCATCGTTTTTAACATAAAAACTTAATTAGGAAGCAAATTTTATTTAAATACGTCGAACGGCGCCAAAACGCCGGAAACGTCTATCCAAGAAACGAGAAAAGTTATATCGTAATCTTGAATCGTTTGCCGCCGGTCCGAGTTCGCCTTTTTTCCGCCGCCAAAGGCTTAATTACCATAAAACGCTGAAGTGAGAAAAACGCGGAACGGCCAACGGGCGGGAAAATTTTGCCGAAATTATTTGATATAAGGCGGACGTGATTACGATAGGGCGAAACGAGCGCGGCGTATGCCCAACTCACGCGATAACGCGGCCGTTCGTTTATTTTCGCGCCAACTTTTTCGCCCGACACTTTTATCCGTCCGAATCGCGATTCACGAGCTCGCCGTTGAT
This sequence comes from Ceratoteleas bidentatus, assembly GCA_022817645.1. Classification (NCBI taxonomy): domain Eukaryota; kingdom Metazoa; phylum Arthropoda; class Insecta; order Hymenoptera; family Scelionidae; genus Ceratoteleas; species Ceratoteleas bidentatus. The sequence continues at coordinate 63,159 of JABFPB010000007.1, forward strand.
TATCACACATCTCCAACGCATCTTCGGCCACCCTAGTAGAAAATGTAATGTGGCATGCCACATCACACGTGAGGGTCTTATCAGGAACTGATGTGGCAAACATGATCAAAGGATTCCTGATCAAAACCTTACGAGGCCCTTATGAGGTATTCCAATGAGGAATTGAGTCGAAAATAACGGTTGGAATCGGTGTGGTCCTGATGTGGCACGCCCCTCTAGTGGCTTGCCACATCAGGACTTCATCAGGAAAACTGATCAGGTCCTAACCAGGTAATTTTGATGTGGTTATGATTTGGCAACCTGATCATGGCCTTATCAGGTTTTGGTTAGAATGCCACTTCATTGGATGAAGCTAACATGATCAGAGCCTCATCAGGTTATGATAAGGCAAGACACAGCATAACCTGGTAGTATGATATTCATCACACATTCACTCATACATATAATGTTCCAATAGCTCAGAGACAAGTCAGACAGACTACAAACTGAGCATCGGCGGTTCAATTCTCGTCTCAATCATTAAATTTTTTTCAGCACAATATAAGTCTGATGAGGATTCCTCATCATGCCCACATCAATTCCAACCGTTACATTGATAGTCAGGGTCTCATATGGATGCCTGATGTGTTTCTGACAAGGTGGTGTGGAATCCTGATCAGGCCCTGATCTCAGCATGATCACAATTTTTACTAGGGAAGGGCATAACCAGATCAGGCTCTCATTGTCCCGAAAATACCTTAGACGAAAATACCTTAGAAAATTACTTAGACGAGAATTGAACCCTCGATTTGTTAGTAGTCTGGCTGACTTGACCCCTAACTACTGAAAGACTTTAAACATAAGTCATCGTAATATGTCTACCATATTACCGTATCATGATGTGGATTACCTTGTCATAACCTGATCAGGCCCTGATAAAGTTAGCCTTGCCAGGACATATGGTCATATCATAACCCTTTAAATCACCTCACAGAGTCCTTGTATGGTTCTTATTATGAATCCTCTGATCTTGTCTGCCACTTCAATTCCTGATAAGGGCCATTTGTGTGATATGGCATTTTTACTAGGGTTGGCGTTAATTATGCCGCTCGGCCATCGGCGTTTGTTGCGTCGCAATTTCAAGTCTAATTCCATTCACGTGTCGACTAATGCCCGCCTTAATCAGCTCCGCGAACTCAGTCGTGCGACGATGAATCCAATCTTCGCTAATCTGCGCGGATCTCTTAATGTGATGCGAGTAATCCTTCAGCCGGGAATAAACGTCGAGTGGCAATTCGGCCGCGTGTACGCGCAAATCTTGGATAATAAGCGGCGGCTGCGAGTTTTCTCAATCGCCGGCTAATTAAACGTCTTAAGGGTGCGGGAAGTCGCTGGCCAGTTGGATCGTTTGAAGGTTGAAGGCGGAAACCGAACGAGACGTGGGGATGGAGGAAGAAGGTTGGGAGGAGTTGGCAGAGACAGAATTTAGGAGATTGAGAGAAGAGATGTATTCTTTTTTTCTTTTTTGAGATAATGGGACAAATGTTGATAGGATAGAAATAGAGCAGTTTTTAGGTTATGTTTGTTTGAATCACTGGATAAAAAGATTACTTCATTTGAGTTCGCTTGCGTAAATATGAAAACGTTTAAATTGATTGTTTAAGCTTTATTTATTTAACCCAGATAACAAAAAATTTATCAATACAGTTCTAAATGTGATGAGAAACTAGTGGGATCGAATAAGATCAGGATGTGATTTTCTTGTACTAAAACATCGATTTATCAAATATTATTTGAAATTGTAGGTTTTATTGCAGGTTTGCAATAAATTCAGAGTTCACTGTTTTAGTACATGGAAAGGATGAAATTCTGATCTATTTCGCTGTATTTGTACTATTTCGCTGAGTTTTTAGATCTATTGTTATGAAACTGGTATTATCCGGAATATCCGTTAATTGTGATTTTATAACATTTTTCGGTATTGATACATAAATTTCGGTCAATTGACTATAAACATTTGGATATTTGTGCTACAGAACGTTAGAGAAATTTAGTGAATATGCAACATTATTTATGCAAATTTACGTAATAATTGAAAATGTACGATGCACAGCGTTCAAATGTATATTAATAATTTCAATTATCGCATTGTAAACACCTATCTGCTTTTACCAACAACATTTACTATTATATGCATTGTGTTTAAATCCATATAATAGTAAATGTATTTATTTATTGGCGGTAAAAGCAGATAGGTGTTTCCAATCTGATTGTCTTCTATTGTTTGTTTGCGGTGCAAATCTGTTAAATAATATTAACCAAACTCAGTGCCACTTAAATTTGTTTCATAAGCTAACTGATTTTTTCCATTTGCTTATTTACATAACTCATTTATTAACTTTTGAACTTAATACATGAAATAAAAGAAAAAACTTACTTCAAAACTTACTTCAAATAACTCAGTTTCAACAAGACTTTTGTATTAATTATTATATAAATATAAATATAAATTATTATATAAATAAATAAAATATAAAAAAATGTTCATTACATGTTTTTCCAGCTCTGAAAATTGTAATAAAATAATAAAGTTAATATAAATGTAAACTATAACAAAATAAATACTTTTTCTCTTTTTACCTCAGAATGTCTGCTCAAAAAGTATGCATACCTACTTTCAGATATCTTTTTCATAACAAATCTCATTCCAAAACACCTCTTTTCAAATAACACCATCCGGATTTTCAACTAATAAATAATGTAAAACTCGTCCACTTTTACATGCATTTTTCTCGGACTCGGACTCCGAGTGAAATGAAATCGTCGGACGGTTTCACGGTGTTTTTCAATAACGCCGAGTCGAGCGTCGGGATTGGATCGGGGGACAAAGCGTGGAATCTGACGAGGGCCGGGATTTGCGATCGAACGGCGCGGGATTAGTGGCCGCAAAGCTGCTCAAAAACTGCCGTCAATCGCATTACAAGTTCGAGTCTCGGCGCGCCGTTGTCGGGGTGAATTGCGGGATCTTGGCTCCGGCGGCATATTGCGGCGAAATCGTCGCAGTTTGGCAAAAATTAGGCCGTTATGTGGTGCCAAAGTTGGGGGCGTCTTACTTCGGCATATGCATTTGTCGAACGAAACAAACTTCGGTCGACGCCGATTGTCGTCGTTATCGGGATATCGTGGAAACGATGCAGTTGAATGCGAGTATGTGAAATGTTGATTGGCTGTAAAGTTATCGACGGAATGGTTGGCGCGAGCGCGAATCGCTGAGGTAAACAGAAATGGCGGAAACTTCGTCAATAATGGATGGAAATGGATGCAATTTTTGTCACTCCCAAGGACACCTTTGCGAGCAAAAAGATGTTGCAAATCTCATAAATAAATGTTTTCCATCCCGCGCCGTTTCAGCTTCGATTATTTCCAGCCGAGAAATTCTTCATTTTCGTCTGACGATATTCTGACACCGTTACTTATTTATCGAGAAACCCCATGGAATGCACTTCGACGTGCTTCCGCTCTGACAGTTCACCTTGAAATTAGACACAAAACACATTTCCCGGAGCGATCGAAAAACATTTTCCTGTTCTCCCGCAAACTCTGTCTACAAAGAGACGCTCATTTCCCCTTCCGCCGTTTCTTTTTCCATCGCCCGCAGTCTCGCCAACACGAGGACAAACGGGCGAGGCAATTTTCTTGAAAACCGGGAAGAAAGTTGGCCGACAAAAATGCAGCGTTTTAAATTCAAAAACTACACAATTCCGTGGACTCAAGGCGATAAGTCGCCCGCCGTTAATCATTATCACTCGTCCTAAGTTGGGCCGAAAAGTTGGCGCAGCTGTAACTTTTTCCCCGCGCGAAACTCGCGCAATGAAACGCCCTCGACGCGGAAACTCGACGAACGCAAAACGTTTCACTTTTGCACTTTCCGCGGGGATAAAGGTTTGTTACCGTTGCCGCCGCCTTTTTCCGGAAGCGAATAGTCGAACTTTCCGGCTCGACATTCATTTCCAAAAAGACTAGGTTAGGATGTCAGATTCGAGGTCTGAGCGGAATTTTCTTCGAAGTCCGCCATCTTCTGAATAATATTGTTATACTACTGTGAGTAACTCTGAGGATTATATTTTGCAGTATCCACTAATCAGCTGTAACTTAAGCTGATTATCAAGGAAATTATCAAGAAGTCTGATATTAAGGTAGTTCAAACTCTTTTTAGGTTCAAATAATGGGAATTCGATGAAATTTTAACTCTGGTTTATTTCGAGGCTATTATTTGATTTGCCAAATTTCCAAGCATTTCGTGCGCTTAGAGGCCGAGATATTAAATCCTAAATTAGTAAAGAAATCGTACATACAGTGATGTTATCCATGTGTTTTAATGAAAATTTAACATGGAATATTTCGATTTCTACGCAGTCGAATTGCTTGAAAATTTGACAAATTAAATGCTAATATCCTAAGAACCCATCTTTAAAGTTTCATTAAAATGTATTTTTTTGGTAAGTTATTATTTATAAATAATGAACAATTATAGAAATGTTGTTTATAACATTTGAAAAACGATTTCACTGAACTCACTTCGCATAGTCGAACTCAATGCGAAAATAAAAATAAAAATTGTCTATCAAACCTGCTAATGTTTACATAAATAATTAAAATTACAAAATTACACGCAGAACTAACAACTGACAAAAAATGTCTCTTTTCATTTTCGTATTCAATTAATAGGAAATTCGTATTTATTATACCAAGAAATAATCAAAGTAATAATAGGAAATAATAAAACATTTTTAAATTAATATGATTATTTTTTGATTTCACTTGGCACTTTAAATATACGGACCTTCATAGCGGAATTGCCTTAAGAAAGTTAAATTGTTTAAGAAGAGCAGTACAGGCGTAGCATACACGTACTTGAATACTTGAAGTCTGCTACATATATGGCATATTTCATTTTATCACACATATTACATTATAGGAAAGAAGAGATCTAAAACATAGTAATAAAATTTCTTGTAATACTTTAAAATGGAATACAAGAAATCATTTTTATGTGAATATTTAACAATTATTAAAATGGGAAAATGGCTAATCAATGGAACGTAAATAAAATTAATTAATTAATCATTGCTTATTTATTTACTTTAACCCTTATTTGATTTCATCTACGTATTTAATATGTCATACGATATTTATTGAAAATTGCGTCAAAATATAATATTGATAAACCTTAGAGTAGACATTTGCACAAAAGACATGTATTTAGTTTTTAGAATTGTTTTCTTTGTTCAAAACGTCAAATGAAAAATCAAGTTAGATTGGAAAGAAAAAGATAGCGAAATTAAGTGGACGACTTTAGATCAGGCAGACAAGATGGTATTGGAGAGATCTCACAGGTTAAGTGACGTTAGTAGAAATCAGAACATGGATGTCAATTTTAATGAAATAATGTCAATTAAAAGTTGTTTACAGGTCTGAACGAAAATGCCGTACGGAATAACAATTTACAGTTACTTGTCCCATAACCTGAAATAGCCATATATATATATACAGATAATAATTATATTTTATATCTTTTCATTTCATAAAAAAATTTCTTATTTTATAAAATAATAAGACATAACATTTCCCAACTCGGAACAAACGAAATTCAATACTGCTCCGAGCCTATTCATAACCTCCACCGATAAAAGTGGAAATCCTATTTTTGGGATTCCCGAAATTTCGAGACGGTTTTTCGATATTTTGTCCCCATTAAACCATTCGACGTATAAAGACGTTCGAGAACTTGAGTTACTGGTCGATTCCGGCCAATCGTGTCGGGCATTGCAAAAATCAATCCGTCGTACAAAAGCGCGCTTTATCTAATTAACCATCTCATGATAGAATCAGGCGGGACATGCATCCCGTTCGGCGGCGCTTTGTCAATCGATAATCTGAATCCGAGTCCTTAAAAAGCGCCGAATTATAAATCTCGGGCGAACAATATTGCTGCATAATCCAGCGCAAGCCTTTCAGTAACCTCACTTTTTCGCTCATCAATACTCCATCCGCCTGCAACTTTCTCCTACTTCCGGAGGAACTGTCTCGCTTTAGCGACTTGATTACATCAATAATCCAGCGAACTGTGCAACAAATCTGCCGCTCGTTACAAAGCGAATTTCAGCGACGATGTAAATTACAGTGGAACCCCCGGTTGGTTAAGAACGGCGAACGCGACGGGTTTTCCCTTTTGTAGGTTAGCGACAATCTCATTGTTGGCCAAAATCAGTTATGAATTAGTTTCCTTTGGCGAAAAAAGTTGCCGAGTTTGCAGCGAAGTTGCGCTTTCGAAGAATAAAAAAGTCCTTTTCGGATGCGCGAGCGGAAAGTCGCTGACACGAGCTGTATCGCGACTTCGACGCCAAACATTCGACTATTTTGCAATGAAAAACATCGCGAATCTGCAAACTCTTCTTCGTACGAGCCGAAAACTTTTTTCATTGCATTCCGAACAGTTTTCTCATGAAAAGTTCGCAACGAAAACCGTAGAGCTACTGCGCGGGATGCGTTATTAAAAGTTGTTATAATTGTGGATAAATAGAGTGTAATTTGGAAACTGGATTGTTTCTTCTTTCAAATTTGCTAGAATAATTAATTTTTCATGCAGGGAGTGTTTTTACTAATTCTAAAAAAATTTGGAATACATTTATGAGTTGTCTGCATCATTTATTAGAATTAGTAGAATTCAAAAACCCCTATATCAAATTACTTAATATGTCTGTGGAAAAATGTGCCAAATCAGAATAAAAAATGAAATGAGATTTAAATAAATGAAAAATTGCTTTTTCTGCTTATTATTGCTAATGAAACCTGTGCTATACTCAAATAACTATCCTTACAAATAAAAACAATAAACTTAAAAAAATATTCTTATTCTTAAAAAATTAAAAAAATATTCTTAATTTTGCTAAAATCACTCCATCTCAAATTCCGTCTCTTTCTCCGTCTAATTACAGAAGAATTACTTCACCCCGAACTTTCCGCACCGTCGAACCTTACGTCCGAAAACAAAGCTTACAATTCAATAGCAGAGCTCACACTGGCATCGACGAAATTTCCATTTTTCAACGCGCCGGGAATGCAATAACGGGGCGGCGGATAAGTGAAAATCGACTTGGGCTCCATCTCGCGCGAATTACGGCAGATAAAATGCAACGCGCCGATGTTCCGTGATAATGACAGGGACGTGTAACAATGAAGCCGTTACGTGTAAAGTGCGTATGAATCGCGCGAGCCGTGTGTGCCGGGCGAACAAACGAGCGGAAAGCCGAACGAACGAACGAACGGACGGACGAAGGAGGGCGCTGATCGATAAAATCTGCGGAGAATAAAACGTCTCGTCGCGCGTAAGGGAATCGATTTCGTGTTACGGGGGCGGCGGCCGGGTGGTAAAAACGTCGACGAAAATTAATCGCTCGTAAAACGAAACAATAATCGCCGGTGCTCGCTGTTGCGAGTTTCCGGGCGACGGCTATTCCGCGTGGAAGAAGCGCGGTTGCGAAGTTTTGGCACTTTTAAGGGAGTTGTTGGATTTAGGGGGGGGGGGGGTAGGTAGGGTTTTGATGGGAATTTTTCAAGGGTAATGGGGGGTTGTTTTAGGAATGGGATTTTGGTTTAGTTTCATGAGGAAAGAATGGCTGAGTCACTGGAAAAAAGAGTTGGGTTTGATGAGTCAGAGATTGTATTAAGGATATCTCAAATAAATGCTAATGACTTCAAATTTGGCGTTCTTTGAGGAAAAATGACCAGGAATAATGTCCCAAAATTTGGTTGACTTTTACAGCACCGTTTTCGAGAAAAGAATTTTTGAAGTTGCTAATTTTTCTAGGTTATACATTGTATCTTATGGAAAGTTCACGCATTAATTTCTCGGAAACGACACTGGGAAAGGGAATCATATTTTGGAAAATGATTCCTCGTCAATATTTGTAAAGGCAGACATAATTTAAACTCTCTCACAGTAAAAAACAGGCATTAAGACACACGAAAAAGCGTCTTAATTCGTGAAAATTATCTTAAATTAAGACGCAATATGTCTTAAATTAAGACGCAATGTCTTAAATTAAGACGCAATGTCTTAAATTAAGGCGCAATATGTCTTATTTTAAGACACTTTTTTAAGACGTCTTAAAAATGTCTACAAAAAGTGTCTAAAATTAAGACACTTGTTTCAGCGGTGCTGGCATTTCTTTAAAATTTTCAATTTTCTTTTTGCAATTTAAGACCTACGAGTCGTAATTTAAGGCAAATTTTGTTGAAAATATATTTATTTGAGACTCTTCTCCACGGAAATGTCCAAATTGCGAAAACATAGCTTGAGGAGTGTTTAAAATAAGTAAATAGAAAATGTTGAAAACTAAGAAGCTAAGGAACCTCCTGAAGGATATTCACTCGCCAAAATGAAAATGCAAAGAAGTCGTTGAAATTTAACCAGAACATAGTTTAATAAACATAAGACTGACTGTTTTTTCAGATTTTTTAACTGTATTATTTATGAAATAATGCTATTTGAAACTCCGGTTATTGCTATAATGATGTATGAGCTAGAGTTATATAATTTAACCTAGAAATTATTATTAAAAAAGACATTAACTCCGGTGTTGTAGTCATGAAGAATCAGCTTAAGAAGAGGTGGGAAAAGGGTATGGTAGAAGTATGTTTGTAGTGTGATTGGGATTTTAGTGAATATACAAAATGTTTTATATTCACTAAAATATCACAAATATGATAATTTGCGCAATCGCGATTTATCATATTCGGTTCCTAACACAATGATTACTAAGAACTTTTAGAACTAAACCCCCGTTTTAGCATAATATATTTTCCTAAATGACCCAATGAAATTTACTCCATCTATGAAAAATTCTTCAAGTTGTCGCAAAGAAGAAAAGTTAATATTTTCAAATTAATCACACGTTTTCTATCAAATCTAACGATTTTCTTACGCCAAAGATAACGAGCAGTGTTGATTGAATCGTTTCTACCCAATCCGAATCTGGAAAATTTCGAAAACTAGTTAACAGTCTTCCCATCGATATAATCGATACAACACTTTCCTCACACGAGGCAATAATTAAATTAAATAACTCTTTCGATAAACGGGAAAATTAGTTCCAATTCGATCAAGTTTCAATTACTCTTGGTCGTTATTTCATCCTTATTAGATCAAATGGATATCTAGACTTTTTTCATCTCCAATTTATGAATTCGTTACCATCAAATAATCAGTTTTTGATCAGCAATTGTTGCATTTTTGATCTGCAATTGATAAGTTTTTTATCTCCAGTTAACCTTTTTTAGCGTAGCATTCAAAATCTATTTCACTCGCAATCGCTCTTGTGAAAACTCTCTATTTCGCGACACCCTCCCGGTACTTTTTCTTTTCGCATGAACCGCCCGCTATTGAATAGAAAATCTCGCCCGTACACATCGGTAATCGAGTTAGCGATAGCATGAGGTTAAATGTTGCAGCGACACTCGTCGTTTCTCGACTTTCGCCGCCAATGAATGAACGCTATCGCTCCCCTTGTCTCCCATCTGCATAAACAATCTCCCCCTCAAACCGCGTTTTTCCGCGACCCAAACCGTCCTGCGACTGCGTAACGAAATTGTCGCAAACGTCGTTGCCTCCGTCAATGTTTGGCGCAACATCGGCCGGGAAAAAGCGCAGGAAGATCGCCAAATCTTCGCATTGCGTCCATCAAAAACAAAGAGGGCTTTGGTCCGCGATTTTCCTTTCTCTTTGACTTCTATCTGTGCGTAATCAATCGAATGAAAAAGGAGGGGAAAAAGCACGCTATTGTGCGGCGGTCCCGATTTTACGGACAAAAAAAGGATCGGCCGGGATAAAGGGCGAAAAAAACGCCCGATAAAAGTCGCCGGCTATTTTTGCTTCAAAGACTGGCAGATTTATATTTTATTGCGCGGCAATCGAATTAAAAGCGATCGCGCGAAGGCGCGGTCGTGTCCTGAAGAAAAACACAAGTTTTATTGGGGGGAGGGAGGGGGTAATGTTCGGCGGAAAATCCCGGGATATTACGTTTGAAAGCAGGCCGACGAAGCGTTTCCGGGTAAGAAAAATATGACTTGTTTTTGCTGGGGCAATGTAATGACGGAGGGAAAATAATGAGTGGCGAGAAAAACGCGCGAGGAGGATGCGCGCGGCCCCTATTTGCGTCGCGCTTTTCAAAGTCCCGGCTAATTGTTCGCCGTGGCGATGTCGAATTTGCATTCGGAATTCCGTTGGGAGCGCGCGATGGCCGCTTTTTTCGGAGCGTCAAGCGGGGGTTACGAGCTGAAAATGTTAAGAGCCGATAATTACGTGGAAAATGAAGGTTTGGGTCAACGGAGGAAAATCGGGTGAGATTGATTCGGCAAGCAAAAAGTACGGTTTTTTATTCTGGCCCTGCTTACAGGGCGCGAAAACCCATTCTTGCCCTGCTTAGGGGGCGCAAATATCCATTCTTGCCCTGCTTAGGGGGCGCAAAAATCCATTCTTGCCCTGCTTAGGGGGCGCAAAATCCATTCCGGCCCTGCTTACAGGGCGAGTCTAATTATTCTGGCCTTGTTAGGAGGGCGAGAATAATCATTCTGGCCTTGTTCATTGGGCGTAAAAATCCATTCTTGCCCTGATTAAAGGGCGAGTATAATAATTCTGATCCTGTTTAGAGGGCGAGAATAATAATTCTGGCCCTGCTTAGAAAAAGTTTTATAGTTTCAATTTGGAGAAATATTTCCACGAAATACATTTTGGAGCTTTTGGAAGGTTGAATTAAGAGTAAAAACAACACAAGGCTGAAATATCATTTTTGAAATTTGTTATTTTTCATATAATTTTGTTTAGTTTCCATATTTTCCACTGTGTTTTTACACCGCTGAATCGTTTATTATTACGATCAACTTGAGTTCGCGGAAAATGTATTGCTGCATAGCAAAACATATTTCGAAGAAATCAGTTCCACTACTTTCATTTTGTGACAACCTGGGATAAATAATTTATGTTTACAAATGCGAACGTACAATGTGACGGTAATTTGCAACGACGGGCACATGCGATATTCAAACTTCAATTATTTAAAAAATGGAAAAAGAATGCATGAACAAAGGTAGTAGAAATGTAAAAGCGTCGAAAAAAAGTCCAGCGGAAAACCTGAAATGAAAAAAGTGACCCTCTACCTTCTAAAATATGTAAGAAAATAAGACATTCTGGCGATTTCATATTACATTTCCAACTCATTTTCAGAGATTTTATTTCCCCAGCAGTCTAACATAAATAAAATTGAAAAAAGCTGATTCTTCACTCACAATTGGAAGGGAAACGGCTGCAAAAGCTTGTCGATGCACATTTGACAGCTTAACTCTCGATATCGTTACCTTTATTACCGGAGACAAACCTTTTTTCAAATTACCCTCACACGGAGAAAAAGTTATCTTAATTATTACTATATTATATAGCATTCTGAGAAGCTTCCTCTCTTAGTATTTGATACATGTATTTCTCATAATTTTCTCGTATTATTTTCAGTTCAAATTACTATATTTTTATAGTAAACGAAAATTCTATTTCTTAAAAGAAACATTTTCCATACAGAGTCTCGAACCCGCGATCTTGATGTTTACCGCCAGGGACTTTTCACCTTCACCGCCGATACCGTTGACATTCGAAGCATTCGATCTTGCTTTTGTTTGAATCAGCGCGTCATTTGTTTAAAGCATTATTTGACCTTGTGCGAAAGCAGTTTTTACTATGAAATTACCACAAATTACTACAAAATATGGTAGTTTTGGAAGCTTAGTCCTCGAATTACTTCAAAATATAGCACCTTTTATGCAATTTTTCCCTCCGCGCGTTCCACTTGATCGCGCGTAACCCTGTAAATAGCGATTCGCGTTCCGACAAGTATATTGCACCGCGCCCGAAAACGTTCCGCTTACAACCGCTCTTATTAGCCGACGCCGATAAATTGCCATTCCTGCGGATTCGCGGTCATTATTCTCAATAATATTCCTATCTCCTCGTCAAGCCAGCTGTCCCTCATGCATAACGAGAGCGTAACGCCGTTACCAATCTTTCGAGGAGCACGTACTCGACTTAAATCGATTTCGACGAGTGCTCGTCAATCGATTTACACTTTTCGCATGCGGAATGACGTTTTACGTGCAATCGCAAACATAAATGCCGTTAGTTTTATCGGCGCGACCCCGGCCGAACAATGCCGAAATTTGTCCGCGATTTCGCATTTGACTTCCGCGTCCCGAGAACTTCCTTCCTTTAATTAAATTCTTTTCCCGTCGACATAATTCTCCGATAATGACCGCGCCAGGACATTAATCATCGCGATTAAGTATCGCCGACTCATTTTTTTTCGTCGCCGAGTTTGCTTTTTTTCGCGGCCGTCCGTCCACCGGCTCGGAGCTAATACGAATTTAATTAAGACAGTCGGCGCGAGCCGAAAACAAACGCTCATTTTCGATCATTCGTCGAAAAATCCGGCGACCTGAGCGCAGCTTGCGAAAACGCACTGCGCGCTTTTCGGACGCTTTTAACGCTTATTCGAAATCCATTTATGTCCGCGTAAATTAGATTTATGCCGGCACACGAAACCGGGGCGTTATTAAGAACTCAAGTTTGCGCGGAGTTAGAACCCGATGGCTGACAGAATGAAACACGATTGTCATTTGCGTAAACTATTTCGCAACTAGCTGCGAGCGCGCAAGCCGCAATGGTAACTATCTAAGTTTTACAGTTATACCGACGCGAAATATTAACTTGTCGCCATTATTCGTATACTTTCAAGGATTATTTGACGCGGAAGGACGAGCAAGTCAAACGTTGTTTTCCTGGGAATTTCGTTGGAGATGAGAGAGATTTAGATTGCTTGATCCGATTGTAAGTCGAACAGTTGTTTGCATATTGTTTGCATATTATTTCGGGTAAGTGTATTAACGACAATGTTTCCCAGTAGTTTGGTAAATGATCTTTTAAGTGGTATCCTTTTTACATTTTTGCTATATTTTCTGTATCATTCAATATTACTTTCAAAACAATTAATTTTTTGAAACGTATAAACAGGGAAACTTATTAATGTTACTTTACACTTAAACATTATACACGTTTTTTTATTTAATTAAAAAATGTTTCTATACTGAAAAAACTACAATGCTTTTGTTAAAATTATTTAAAATTTACAAATAATCGTACTCAGTAGAATATGAAAAAATACAATATTTGCCCGATAACAAAATATATAAAATCCTTCTGCCATATACAGTTCCATTAAGAAATTACTTCATTTATGAAATACTGAAAAACAAAACAATCACTCTCTGGGATGTCTTTATATTTTATTTATCCAATACAAAGAGATAATTATCTAAAGACCACTTGAGTGTACATCGATTTGTACATTTTCATTTCTACATATCATTTTTACCAGCAATTCTGAACTAGTCAAATACGTTTCAATCAAGTCCTCATCCGTAATCTTCAATAACGGAATTAAAGTCGCCGGTGAATTCGCCAAAAATCGACATTTCATCGTTCCCAATCGTTTACAAAAACTGCCTGTCGCAGTTTCGTTGGATCGAAATTGGCGTCGATTCGATTCGGCAAGGCACGTTAATTAAACTTGAACTCAAACTTGCTCGACTTTGCGTCGGATTTTACGGCGCGCAATACGTTTGGCGTGCCTAGTTCAAATACAAAAGCGACTCCAGACACCTACATGCGGAAACAGCTGCCAAAAGTATTACGCGAACTGCGGTGCTTTCTAAATACGCGAAAGTTTGCCGCCGACAGCCGCCTCCGAGGAAGAACCGGTGTTACCTCAGGATTAGCGACTGTATACGTATATCGCGTATTTTATCAACATGCCTCGAAAACTTGTTCAAATTGAATTGCCGTGTGTAAAGAAATCCATCGGAATAACCAAAACTGTTACGAATCCCCGAAACACACCTGTCTGTCACATCAGACATCTTCCTGCGCAATTTTTGCACAAACTTCAGAAAGTTGACCGGAGAAAGAGACCGCATTTCGTGAGCAGGATTTCACGTCGATATATGTCAGCGATCAAAAAAGATTGCACGATTAAATGAACGAATTTTTCCGTCATTCTGCTTTTAACAAATTATTTTTTTTGCAAATAACAAAAACGTAGAAAAACAAGTATTTCTGCATTAAAAAATGGCATCGATTTATCAGTTCTCCGTATTTTAAGGTATGAAATTTCATTAAATTTTATTAAATTTCAATAGTTTTTTCAATAGATTTTTCTAAATTGTTAACTATCGTTTAAAATGCATTTAAAATGTTAGAATAAATCAAGCAATATTTATCAGAATTCTCATTATTTTGATTAAATAATATGACCACCTTAAAGTGCACCGAACCGCGTCAACGTCCGTAAGTCGAAGCGCCATCTTTCGGGCGCTAATACCGACAAGCCGCGTGCTCGGCGGGAGTGGCAAAGAGGGGTATAAAACTTTGAATTATCGCGATTTTTAAAAACAAGCACGCGCGCGAAAGTTAAAAACTTGGCAGTCGGAAGTTCACGAGCGTACACAATAACGGCGTTCATTAATCTTCCGAGTCGTTTTATTTTGCGCGAAACATCGCGACATCTCTTTATACATGAACTAATGCCGGCTCTTCGGAACTAGTTAAATACACTCCCGGGCCATAAATCTCGCGCGCTTCTTGCGCGACGAAAAATCCGCGGAAGCGTTATGATCGCGGCGCGATAGAATTTTAATCATTAAATTGATTCGAAAAAGGCAACGGTAACTCGATTGTCGCGACGAACGGCTGCCGTTGGCTCGTTAACGTGGCGCATTGATCATCGCGTTGTTAACTTTTTCTTTGCGCCGGTGTACTTAGCAAAATGAGTTCCTGCAATTATCAACGTCAACGCGTTTTAATAATTCATTTAAGAGCGAAATTAGTTCCGCGATTTACATCGCGAGTTTCTTTCGGCGCGCGGATGTTTTCTCGCGTTTGCAACAGGAAAATCAAATCCTTAAATGAGATGCGGCCGGGAAATGTTCGCTTTATCCGATTGAATTGATGTGCAAAACTTCGGGTTAATTAGAGAATAGAATAGCAAAGAAGTCGGTGTTTGAGATATTTCAACGCTTTAGTCTGGTGTCCCAGAAGACGAAATTTTTATAAGGCAAAGATATAAAAACTGTCATAAACTGGTTATAATTAAATCAGGAAGATTTTGCAAAAGCTTCGCGAAACCGACAGTCGACGAGTTAACTTTGGGTACAGATTTCTGTATATTTTCCGTTGAAAACTAATTCTGGAATAAAGTTCTTAAATTAAATTAACACGATAAAACAGCAATGGTTCGATCAATTGTACATTCAAGTGTCCTTAAATAGGTGAAAAATGTATAGCCTGCGTGAAAATCAACGAAGTTTATTTCAACTTTGGGAATCGCCATTGTAACTTGCTCGAACTCGTTCAGTCATCCATTTCCTTTCTCCACTTTTGAACTTGGAGTTTAAGAAATCCTCATTGCACACTATTGTGAATCTTTACGTAACTTTAGCCGTTGAAAAAACCTTATGCAGGTTCGAGCCATCTAAGATAATCCCTATCCGACGAATTGGAATCGATTAGGGATTAAAATGTGTCCACTTTGTGACGTCGAAATCACTTAGACCCTATGATGCTAAATAAATCTCTTTCACCATATGAAATTTATTGAATCCTGCGTCCTGTCTCATGTCGAGTTTCCAGAACACACTGAGGATCCGCAGGCAGGCCAGAGGTCCTTTCGCTGTCCCTCAAGAGGCTCAAGGGATAGTTTGCTTATTCCGGTCACAATGCGAGTCGCCGACTCTTCGATCCTATCCCATCCTACGACATTGCGTCCAATTCCCATCGGTCGCACGACAACACTGAAGCATATTAAATCTCGACACATCCACGTAGTCGAATTTGTTTTACCGAAGCACTTTGAATGAGCGCCCGAAATTCGGACGATCCTCTATCGAGGTCGACAGAAGCGTCCCAAAATTGGCTGCTTTTCGGTCGCAACTTCTTTATTTGGGAATTCTGGTCGACAGGGTGTAAAAATATTTTAGTTTTGCGAGTGAGAGATCAGCTTTATGATGAAATTCTGTCTTCAAGAATATGATGCTCCGAGTGGGAAATTGCAACTGTTTTTTAAAAGCAGTTCGGTGCCCTAACAGAACAAACACGTGGATTCTACGTGGATTTTCCGAAGATATTTGGGAGACGGACATTTTTTGGGATACATTTTGGAGATTTTATATGGTATCTTAGTAAGACTTTCCGGAACCGGTGGATGTTCTGTTCGGGTGTGGATCAAAAACATTTCGTGCTTATCTAGTTTTTTTTCGTTTTGTTTAAGAGTGTTATAGCTGGTTATAGAAGTCAAATTAGCGACTAAAAATCAAACACAAATTTAATTTAATGATTAAAATTGAGAGACAATTTCGTTGTTTCATATGTGTCACTAAATAAAGTTGATTTTGTAATTTACTTAAATAACATAATAAATATAAATGAAGTTGTAATAAGAATCTGACCAACGAAGTACTCTTTCTGCCTCTTTCTGTTCAGCAAAAAATAGGCATTTTTTACGACGCGTCCAATTCCCATCGGTTTTCCTTCATGGAATACAACAGATCCATTATTACAGATTAATATCATTTTATTAATTATTATTCGTATACGCCTATATTTCAAATAAATCCAATCTCATATACACCATGTAGAAATCTTGTTACAAACAAGACCCTATGCGAAGAATATTTTCTACAGACTTGAAAAAAATAGAAAAGATATAGTAAATATCTAATGTCACATATTTAGCATTTAGAAAATATTTAATATACATTTTTAAATATGTACACCATATTGAATGTAGAAAATATTTTTATTTATTTAGTAAATATAATAAAATATTTTGTACTTATTTTCTACACTGGATATTCAAATATGTTCTAAATATTACAAAAATATTATTTAATATTTATTAAATATTTATTAAATACAATTGAATCTGTTCTAAAACTAGGTCAACAAACAATCAGACATAAAATGTTACCATTGCTGTTAAACCTTTTTTTCAATTCCCCAGCCGAAACCAGACTCACTTATCCGTACATTCACATACCCCAGTTATTTCGGAGAAAACGCGAGCAGGCATTAAAGTTGCATCCAACTCGCGTATGCCGGTGAAAAAAGTTAGACAAGTTTGTTAACACGCGCATAAAACCGATGCGACCGCCGGGACCACTTGTTTTAATTCCCGATCATCCCTCCGCCTTTTTCCCTCGCAATCGTCCCTCTGCGCACTCAAAGTCCCGCCTTAACTATGGCCCTGCTTGATATTCCACCTATGGCGCCACTGATTGAATTCTAATCAGGATTCCTGGGAGATTATACATAAACATCTGTAAGAGAGACGCTGTTTGCCGTGCGATCGATCAAATTCCGACGCGCACACTCGACCCCGAAATTCACAACTATTTTACCGCGCCGGACGCGCCTCGCTCCATTACTTTCTCCGGCGCGATCGATTGCGCCTTCATTAGTGCCTAACAGACCTAAAGCACCTGTCCCATTAACTTTGTACTTGTCCGTTAATTACGAATCGTAATTAATAAGCATTATGAAGCCAATTATGCGCACTCGGGATGTGAAAAACGGGACACTCGGCGCGACCTGCGCTGCACATCCGCAAATACAGGGAAGAAGAGTCGTTGGCCAAAGTGGGGCGCGACATTTTCGCCAGTCATCGCTACGGCGAGAATAATCATACAAGTTTGCTCTTAAAAATGCGCCATTGTCACGGCAAGATTCTTTCTGGCGACGAAAGAAAAGCGGTTCGCGTGACTTTTTGGGGGACAGATTTTATGTGAATGTTTAAAGTGTTATGGATGGTTTCAGATCGCGAATACTTTTGGCGAGGGAACGAAGTTAAACGTGTGCGTTGAATGGTTCGGTTTCGTTGCAGTAAAAAACTGCAGGAAAACTTAACTGTACGATAGTCATAAGGACTTACAAATGAGAATTTGTGAATATTTGTATGTGACTGTTTTAGATCTCGAATTGATCAAATAATCACGTATATTTTTCATATATGTTATTTCACATTTTCGTAATAACTTACAGTTTTAGTTTTTAACTCATCGTTTAAAATGTTCTTACATTTTTTTCTTCCACAGTCTTTTCGTAGTATCACAGATAAAAACTTGAACGTAACATTTTTCATCGTGTTCCATCAAACAAGTTATCCAGTCATCAGTCTCAACCCATTAATTGTTCATTGAAAGCGTCTCTTGCGGTCTTGATTGAAAGTATACGTAATAGCTTTAAATTGGCTTTCCAAGTAGATAGCAGGATTCAATGGAAATAGTTGGCGAATTATTCGGCGCATCCCGCATGTTTCACCGATCGCGATTTACTTTGGAGGGACACGAGATGAAGGTGACTAGTGAGATACGTATTAGGTCTCCTTGTAAGGATTTCCGTTCCGAAATAGTTTCTCCTGCGGCAGTGGATAGATTCCGGTCGGAGGGATAACGTTTCACGGTCACGCGAGGACTCGGCGCCTTTTAACCTTTCATCGCGCCACAAAGTCTGCTCCGAAAAACTGAAACATTTTTCCGATTCCCCCAATAGCTTCGTCTCTGTCTACCGCAAACAACCTCTCCACTTTTGCGACCAATGATGTATTCTTTAGCAACCTGGATCTCGGTCGACATATCTCAATGGTTCGGAAAACGTTGCTGATCTGTTTACTCGGCTGCCTTTAAATCTCGGCAAGTTGGCTTTGCGAATACGGCAAATGAATTCGGATGTACTTAAATTAGTATGCAAATTTCCACACGTTTCCACGATGGCTGCCGAGATACGTTTCGTCTAATTCAGTGGACTTATCTGGTACATCAAGATATCTCGACGGTGCCAAAACGCTTCCAAAGCGACGCCCCAAAGCCCAATCGAGCAAAAGTTAATGACCCGACGATCGGGTTTCAATCCGGCGGCCTAATCGCCGAAAATTTCCCGTTCGTCGCGCGCAAATTGCATCGCAAAATTTGTCCGAGCGAATGCCAAAAACTGGCGAGATAAAAAGATCCCGAATGAAATTTCGCCCGGACAATCTTGGGATAACACCTGCCGCGTCCACATTTGGCTCCGGCGCCAAGATTATCTCAAGGTAAGATATCGCTCTTTCTTGCGCCCTCGTTATGTTATGTTAGTCCTGTGCACATCCGGCCACTTGTCTTCGCTTTTATTCCTTTCTCGGTTCGTGACAATGTCCGTCGCAAGACCCCGGCCATCAGCATAAAACGCCGAGTTTTATGAGCCGTTACGGCTAGATGTTCGCTCGTTACATCTGCTCTGCCTTTTGATTCCTGTTGTCGCTTCTATTTTTACAAATTTGCTGTCGTCGATGGATCACGACAAGAAAAGCGCTCGTTCAGCAAAAAATACTTTCGCTTTAAAGGGATAAGATGGAATTAGTCTATTTGCGGTCTGTGTGCAGTTTCTGGAGACATATGTCGAATATATTTATCGCTTACGCGGTTGGAGTTTTGATTCGAGCAGATAGGTAATGGATTATTGATTTTTTCTTGCGAATTAATTATCCGAAGAGAAGTTAATCGCTGCGAAGTTACGAATACATGTAGATGGTTAACTGCAAAACTTGGTAAATACACTTTTCGTTAAGAGTTTCACACGCAATTTTCGAAGAATAACAAGAAAACGCAGTCTGTCAAAATGCAGTAACATTTACTGTACACTAGAGAGTACACCAGAGAGTATTTTCCTGCAATCGTATAGAAAAAGATCTTTAAATGTGGCTTTCGACTTTATCCGTTCTCTGCTCAGAATCCAACCGTAATCGTCAGGAAAAAGCTTCAGTTCTTCCTCTCACATTCAAATCTTCAAACTATCAATTGGACTCGCCAAGTCGAAAAACCATCGCAATGTTAATCTCAACCCTAATAAAAATTGATTATGCTGAAATCAGGGCCTGATCAGGATGCCACATCACCTGATCAGAAACTCATCAGGCATCCATATCAGGCCTTGACTACCAATGTTACGGTTGGAATTGATGTGGGCACGATGAGAAATCCTCATCAGACTCATATTGTGTCGAAAAAAATATAACAACTGAGACAAGAATTGAACCGTCGATGCTCAGTTTGTATTCTGTCTGGCTTGTCCCCGAGCTATTGGAACATTATATGTTTGAGTGAATGTGATATGAATATCATACTACCATGTTATGATTGGCTTGCCTTGTCATAACCTAATGAGGCCCTGGTCATGTTAGCCTCATCCAATGATGTGGCATTCTAACCAAAACCTGATAAGGCCATGATCAGGTTGTCATATCATAGCCACATCAAAATTTCCTGGTCAGGACCTGATCAGTTTTCCTGATGAGGGCCTGATATGGCATGCCACTGAAGGGGCATGCCCATTACATTTTCTACTAGGACATTGTTGGTCATACTTCATATACAGTGCTCAATCTGTTAATATTCGACTTCCGCTTCGCTCAAACGAGTTGTCACAGAAATCCTGCAGGACTATGACAGATGACGGCGAGAAAAGGCGGACAAAGGCGAGTTAAATCTCTCCGCTTCTTTCGGGACGTGGAACACAATGCAGGATATTTTGTCTGGTCCGCAGGGAATCCGTTCACAGGCAGCCATTAGGGGCGCCGTCGCAGGACACGAAACGCCGGACACAAGGGAACCGGATAATTTGTCCGGCAAGTGCTTGCAGCCGAGCCCCGAGCCGCTGACCCGAATCTTAAGCAGCTGCGCGACGTCGTCGAAGCAATACACGCCGCGCAAATCAAATTCGCTATTAATCCTGAATAGAAACGAAAAGATCTCGTCAGGAGTTGCCTTAATCCGCGCTCTATTAGCCGATACGTGACCGACCACAGTAGGCGTACGATTCCGATGTCAAACCCTAATTTTGGGGTCCAGTTATGTTTTTAAGTAGAGTTAAAAGGTTGAGAGTTTAACTCCAAAGTAGGCCTTCGCAAGAGAAGGTCAACTTTGGAGTTAAAAAAAGATAGGTACAGTAGATAGTAAAAGTCGCTAAAAAATGTAGTATTGTTTAGGGGAATAAAAAATGGGAGAAAAGGCGGGTTGGAAAATGTCAAAAACTGCAGAGAACATTAGGATGTATCTTAGCAAGTTAATAAAATTACATGCAAATAAAATGAATATAATTCCATATGCACCTTATGCAAAACTATATAAAATATGACAAAGTACTATGAAACACTACATATATATGATTAGGGCTAATTCAAATGGAAGTTTTTTAATTTGGAATTAATTACTGGTGACGAGTGTGAAGTTTGTCAGAGTTATTTAATCTGTGGTTAATTTCTTTCAAGATGAAATTACATTTTCAAGTTTTCAAGAAAACATCTTATTATTTTATTATAAAGAAAAGAGAAAAATACACATTACATACCAAGGTATTATACATCATTTTGTAGAGTTTTCGTATCATAATTGAATATTTGCAGGATATATGTGAAACAAAGTTCGTAAAACCACTAGAAATTGTTATAAGCATTTTCCTATCTTGTCTGAAGTTACATAAAATACAACCAACATTGCACTGCAGTCGGGGAGACTTTCTACTTTAACTCAGATGTTTATAATGGGACTTTCGCGTTACGAGGTGGATTACACTTTTTTACATACCTCCGGAAAAATGGTGAAACGGAATTTCGAGCACACGTGGGACGGGGCTCCACATGTGCGGATCATAACGTAATCTTCGCTAATTTGTTCACAGTTGTTAAGCACGCTTAAAGTCAGAGAAGTAAAATGTCATTCGACAAATACTGGCTTGGGTATCAGACAGTAAAACTTTAGTTACGAAACTTGACTTATAATATTTAATATGTGGATTGAACATACGTGTTGAAATAAAAGAATTGAAAAAGTAGAAAAAGCAGCAATGGAATTAGAAATCGTTGATTAAAATGTTTGATTGTTAATTTGGCAACAACTGTAAATCAATAATATTATAACATCTTTATAAGAAGAAACACGGCATTTTAGTAGAAAAAGAAGTATAAAATTGTTCCTTTTAGATACACTCTTAGAAATATTCCATATCATTTAAAAATACAAGTTTCTTAGGAAAGTTTCATTTAAATAAATAGGAATAGTTTTCGTTTAAGTGGAACTAGTTTTCCAATAAGAAAATCCGATTCTGCAGCGAAGAATATATGTAATGGTAGGCAGATCGAAAAAAGATTAACAACAATAGCGTTCCGATTATCTCAATCGGAAATCGTGTTTGCAAGTCCCAGATGCAAACGAGAATAATGAATGTTTATTATAGTCCAAGTACCATTTTTTATGTACATATTATGAATTAACAGAAGTATACTACTGGTAGTTAATAAAAGTTTCATTTATAAACATTATATTTAATTACTTTCGATTGAATCTTGTCAAATTTGATTAATTTGGTGCAACGGTTTTCAAAACATTATATGACTGTATTTCAAATCAAGAATTAATTTCAAGGTTATTTTGTTTGTTATAAATGTGATATTGCAATAATCATGCAGTCCACACCTTTCTTTTTAGTTTAAAAAGGTAAAAAGTTGTTAGGGAAGAAACTTTTCATTCTTGTCAATCAGTCAAATCAATAAATCGTGAAATTGGAAATTTACTTTTTCCAAGAATACTGTTGGGAAAATAAAATTATCTTTTTGGAAATCTGGTTCTTATTCAATTAGTGAATGGAATTTTGAGTTGTCACAATCTGATTTCATTCACTTTGAATTTAATTTCTAAGAGTGTATATTGATGTTAAAACTTCACAAGAACTTTCTGAGAATGCAAATTGTTAATATTTAAGCACGCTCGTTACATACCATTGAAAAAGACTTCTTTAAAAATCCAATTACTTTGTCGGGTTTGAAATTGGGAAATCGCTTTTTATACGTAATTTTACAGTGTTTAATTTTGCAGAAAAAAATCTTTGAGCACAATTTCGTAATTTCAAGAAACGTATAGACATTGAATGCATATGGAAGTTTAACATATATATGCATCTTTTGTTTGTTTGTAATTTCTCAACCCGTAACACCTTTCCTATTTCAAACAATAAAATCCAATTCAGTATCAACCTATTCTTACATTGGTAAATTCCTGAAATATTGATATAATTCCGAAATAAGTAGCATCATATATCGTAGATGAAACGCAATTTAAAAAATCCAATAGTTTACCGATTTCATACCAATGGTAATTACGGTTCACATTTCATAGGTACAGTTTTATACGTTCTCCACTATCTCCACTACTGCGATAAATTGAACACATTCAGTTCGTTTCCAGTCTAAAATTAAATCTACAAATGTTGCTGTCGCAGCTTCCCCTGGCAAAATAAAAACACCTCGCATCAAATAACGATGAAACAAGCGACATGCCGGCGACACTTGGCGTGTCTTATTAATTTTTATCGAAATTAATTTCTCTGCGCTTGCGCGCTCGCAAAGCTCTAAAATATATTCCTTTCGTGCGCACATTACTCCAGTGTAAATTTTCTCCGCGTACGACTTGCTAATTCCTGTTTATTGAGCAGAATTTATTACTCCGTTTATTACTTCAGCGATAGCAATAACTTATGCGGCATTATAAGCAGCGCTATTTTTTAGGTGCCCGAAAAGGCTCTCGAACTATTTATTCGCGCAAAATTTGTTTATCCTTGCGCAAATCTGCGTGCCGTTGATTAACAGGACCGCGATCTCGCCTGATGCAACGTAAAAACAAATTAAGCCGAAACAATATTCGGATAGTTGTTTGTGCTTGATGGGCAATTTTCAAGCGTGTATAATCGATGCCGTGTTCCCGTAATTACTTCGACACTGGCTCGGAATCGTTAATGCCACCATAATGTAAGCGGACAGTATGTAACCAACCCAAACCCCGTGATTAGCCGTGTAACCACAGTTTCGCATTCAAGAAGTTCAAGCAGGGACATCTTCCATTAGTTAAACGACGGATTAATGTGCAAATAGGAATCAAGAGTTAGTGTGTCCAGTAAATTTGTACCAATTCGTTTTTTGGACAGTTGTTGAACAATTACTTCAGAGAACTGATCAAGCGAAGTACGAGGATAAAACGTTTAAGTTACACAATGATTCTATAATTTGTAGTTATTCTACCATGGTAGAAAATGCTCTGAGCACAGAGCATTAAAACAGTGTGAGAAGTAATTAGCCACAAATAATCAATATTTTATTGATTTGAAATGCTATAAAAAGCGTTACATTATATATTATGATTTGCATATGCTATCCGATATGTGATCCTATATCCGAATTTGTGAAAAAAGTGTACAATTTCTAAAATTATTTTAATAAATCGCAATCAGCTGAAAACCTTCACTGGGAATCGATTCCTAGGTTCGATTCCTAGATATGGCAGTAAGTTTTTTGTTTTTTCAGCTGATTGCGCTTTATTAAAAAGTCATATACAAACTAACTAAATATCTTTAGATATCAGTAATGTCGAAATGAGTGCAAATAGAAAATGCTTCTCTTCGATTAAGAATACAAATACAAACCGCGTCGGTACTGCAGTTAACGATAACACCGACGCGTTCAGCAAGAAAAATCGCTGATTCCTCGCTTTCTCTCGCCAGTGCCTCCACCCTCTGGTCGAATCTCGCGAAAATTCGATTCGCGACACGTCTTACTCGATCCACCAATCGAAATCAGCTCGTTGAAACTAAATAGATCGAAATTCTGAGCACAATCTCGGCGCATTTAAACGGCAATTGTGTCGTTTGAAAAGGACGATGGAGAGCGGCATTGCGACCGAAGGTTCGGGTTAAGGCTCGGCGTAATCTATGCAAGCTTGATTATCGATGGTCGTATCATCAACGGCGAACCTGATTACATAGCGCGCGCGGGCGCGTCGAAAATTTGTTCGCCGCTAACGAAATTTGCCGAGCCGCGAAAATTGGATCGCGCCGCGTGGAAAAATGGACGACTGCCTACAGAATCGTCGGACGAAATGAAATTGTGACGGCGCGTGATATTAAAACGTGCGTACACTACTTTAATTTGCATTCACGCGGTTTGCACTTGCTGCGGAATATCAAGTGAAAATTATTACGAATTATGCAATGCAAATAAAGTGCCCGGTCTGGTAACTTGATATGTTTCGCAAACTGTTTTGCCATGAACGATACTAATTCAAACGCATGCGGAATAGAGCGCCGTCGCGATGTGCACACCCTTTTTTCAAGGCAAATCATTTGCCGATTGAATGGCGGTAAAAGAGAGAGAAATACTATCAATTCAGTAATAATAATATATACATTGTAATAAAAACATGTATGAGATCTTGTGTGGAATAAAACTACACATTTATTAAAAAATATACTCCATACACTCTCAAAACTGACCTTTAAAGTTTGCCAGATTCGTTTAAAATTTAAAGGATTTCCCAGTCAATATATGTCTAAATTTTATAGTGACTTTTTATAGTGGACCTTTAATAATGACAAGATTCCTTTAAAATTATTCCTTTGAAAAGAATGTTTTTAAAAACAAAAAGGTATTCGCATTTATTTTAAAAGATTCTTATGACATTTAAAGGAAAATAATAAAAGGAATATCCTATCATTATTAATAGGTTATTTTTCAAAGTGTATTTTATCAGAGATAATTCTGCCTTGACAAACCGTATTTTTCCCATCATTTCGCGATTTTCGAAAAACAACGCTTACGGTTTGTCAAACAGCACAACTCGCGAATTATCCGATGAAATCCGCTCGTCAAATGGCAAAAAAAGCCGCGATTCGCGGCAACAATTCGGGCGCGTGAAACGTCGCAATTACGGCGCTGATATAATGAAGCAATAGCGTTGCCGTTGTAGAAATTACAGTATCCCATTTCAATACGATATTGCCCATTACAAAACATTTGCAAAGCATTAGCAGTTCACGCACAGCGCAATAACACGAATTGCCGCGAAATTGGAGATACCCGTGGAAAATGAATATAATATTACAATCGAACGGAAAAGTCCGTCTCGGCTGTAACACGCCGGGTAACACCCGAAGCCATTCTACTTGCGGACAATAATTACACGAAAACACGTCCGCCAGTAATAAAAGCGGGACGTCGCCGAAACAAAGCAATTGAAGAATTTAAACGCCAATTCCGCTAATGAATTATTCCGCGCTAACGCCAGAAATGAAAAAGCGCCGCGTTACCACTTGGCGCGGACAAAAAATTTCCATGAAATGTCTTGCCACTTCCGCGACCGTCACTTACTTCACAGTAACGCGCGCCGAAATTGCATCAACTCTTTAACCGCGAATCAAAAGCGGCGCGAGAAAACAGAGGGGAAAGAAAGAAACGCGGGAGAGAGAAGAAAAAGGGGGAATGGGACGCGGCCAAAAAGAAGCGGCAAGAAAGCGCGAACGAAACACAGAAAAGTGAATACCGTAATGGTAATAGTAATGGAAAGAAAAGCAGAATACCAGGCCGGGCCATTAAAAGTTCAAGACGCGTTAACGCAAGGAACAGTTTCGACGTAATAGCCAAAGTTGCCGGCGCCCCACGCAGACTCCGGCCCGGGCCTTTATTATTTTATATTTCGTGTCTCGTGGGCCACCGCTACCGAGAGATAACAGAAATTATACCTACGTTTCAAAGTGAAACAACCGTTAGCCCGACGCGAAACTTTAATTCGCCGGGTTGCCGAGTGTGGCGATCTCATCTGGGTCCGCCGGATTTTTCGCCCCGCGCAATATTTCCGTCGCGCCGCGACTTTCATTGAGACCGCTCCTTCGATTGACTAAATTAGAAAGCGAGAGAGCGAGGGATCCGACTTAATTGACCGAACGGGTCTTTTGATAATTCATAGAGATAGGTTTATGGTTGATTGCTCGATTTCCGTTTAATGGAGTCGGAATGTATATCAGTGAGGTGGATGTTTGGCGCTGAATTCGAACTTTTTGCGTTTTTTAGTTCTTTGATAAGAGAACTTAAATGATGATTGCAGGGAAAGTTCGAAGTAAGAAATAACAAATTTTGATTGTTTGTACTGAATTATTTGGGACGAGTGATGTTATAGTGAGAGGATAATTAATTAAGTTAATCGTGTAAATGGTTTATCTATCGATTAGTATTAATTGCATCTGATTCGTAATGTACTGAATTTTGTTACACAGTTTAAAGATTCGACCGATATCTGTAACGAAAAAGTCCCGACCGAAACTTATAAAGAATAAAGTACCGATTTAATTTAACATTGATGAAGGTACGATGTAACTCAGACTGTATAAAGTGAGATTTTAAAATCTATTCGTTCTACTGCCATGCTACTGACATTAGGACGTGGAACCCAGGATGGTTTGAGGGAGAGGAGAAAATTTATAGTGTTTATGGGGGAGAGTCTACGGGACTCTATGAATATAGTTCAACTCCATCTAAGTTAATGAACTAAGTACAGTTTTTATTCAAAGATTAAATTTGAAAAACAGAAAACAAAACATTCACACTTAACAAAAACAACCTAACAAAACGAAACTTTTTTTACTAACTACTTTGATTCTTTATCAAATGATATTCCATGTCATTATTTATAATAAGTCTACTCGACGATATATTTGTATTTAATTGTTTTTCTTGTGAATCCCCTGTAAAATCCCTGTGAACCCCCGGTGAAGTCTTTTGTGAAGTTTTTATGAAGTACGCATTAATTTTCAGGGAGTTCCTAGGGAGTTCACGGAGAATTCACAGAATCTTCACACATAATTAAATTTCCTTTACGTCGTAAAGGAAATCGTTAGTCATTTTTCACAATCACCTTACAGCGAGAGGGTATTGTCAAAAGCATTGTTAACCCATGTGTTTGTCATTCCTCTTTAAATTCACAGTGAATTCACAGAGAATTCATTGTGAACGTGGTTGCTGTCAGGGAAGGTGCGCTGAACTCCGTAGAGAAAAGTAAAAAATTGTTGGTCTCCGATTTGGATTTAAATGCGTTTAATCTAATGTGTTGGGAATAGAAAGTGGTTGATAATTAAAATAAGGCTAATTGGATACCGACATTTTTTTTTAACAATGGGGCCCATGCATTTTTGACAAACGATCTTTGAATTTTCAAAATAAAAAAAAATGTTTTTTTGCTATTCAGCTAAAAATGAGATTTCGCTGTTGTTTTGAGTCCAACACATTTCGGGAATGCAAAATTGGAGTATTTGAAGATCAAAAATGAATTTCAAACTTTTTATCAGTTTATCCCCAAATAAGCCCAAAATTGAGCTACTTTGGACCTCCCCCCTCCGAAAAGTGAAAACATTTTAGCCTACGATTTGCTTGTAAATGCGGTTAGTCTAATGTCTTGTCTAATATCTTGTGAATAGAAAGTGGTAGAGAATCAAGACAAAGCGGCAACATTATGGAATCTAAATACGCTTTAATAAGCCTTATCCATAGCGCCTGCAGCTCTAAAAAGTTACGCTGTGGCAGAAATTGTAACTTTTGGAGTGCGATTCCATATAAACTATTATAATAATTTATATTATAATAACTATTATAAAAATGGTTTATATGGTATAATACAAACAATAAATATACTGAAACGCATTCACAGGTACAGATAAGGCCTATATGCGTTCAGCTAGTTGTCAGAAATCCCTTTCTCAAAAATATTTTTTCCAGCATTATTATACGCGTTCAACTGTTACTAAGGTCAAACATTTCTCTTCCCGCCCCTATCCAAAATTCCGTCTCGATACCGTAAATTTCGTTAAGTTGCTCTGCACTGCTTTATTGCAATTAAAACATTACTCTTAAAATATGCATACCAATCGAAAAGCTGAAATATCACAAAAAAACATGCCGTAATGGAGCATTCACTTTTACTTAGTTAACTAAAAAGAACATCAAAATTGTTCAATAACTGTCCCATCAGGTTAAAAAATATGGTTTCGAGAAAAACCCAGTTTCACTTTTTGTAATCTGCAATTTATTTATAAAGCTCAACAACTGCTGTCAACTTATTTATAGATTAATATTTATATATTTATATTATTATAGATCTTAATGTTTCAATTGAAAATCCATCAAATTAAACCCCTTAAACTAAATCTGCTACATCCAGTTAAAAAAATCCATCAGAAACCATTAGATATACATGCAGAAACAGTGAGAAAAACCTCCTATAAACCATTAGAACTAACTTTTGTACAATTCTGATACGGATTTACAATTAGACGCTAATAAAAATATATTCAATTACATATGGGCTACAAAAGCACATACTAAATCCAATACAAAATGTGTCAAAGTACTGACAGAAACCTAGAAGACATTAGGACTATCCACATTAGTCCAAACGGAATTTTTTAACTGGGCAACTATCTAATGCCAAATCTTCAAACCCTGCCAATAGCTTAACCGACATTTCGAAACTTTCTTAAATCACGTCTCTGACTCTTCAAACCCCCTTCAATTTAAAAAATCCGAGACTCCACCATCCATCACTTGCAAAGTCGTCTCCCTCGTAAATTCCTCTCCCAAATGCAGCACAAATTCCGACAACAAAATGGTCGCGGAATAATTTGCAAAGCGTTCCCCGACGAGAAACGGTTTCGATTAATCGCCGCGCAAAAAACCGGGCCCCGAAATTCGGGAAACACGCCTCACAATTCACAGCATAATCAGTAATGATCTTAATCCCACCGGATAATTAGCTAAGTCTCGAAAATGCAATTACGCCTGCGCGGTTGAATTTATTTTTCATGCCCCAGCCATCGGTTAACTGTTGTCGTGTGTTACCCTTAATTGGCCGCTATTCATTTAAAGATTCGCGCCTTTGACATTACGCTTGCATTAACGTAAATTCGACCCCGAATTAGTTGCACCTTCTGGCGCGCGCGATCGCGCAAAAATCGTACGCGCGCCAAAAACCCAAAAGTAGAGCCACAAATTGCACTAATTGCACGGCCCCGTAACTTCGACACAAGTTTATGTAACGAGCGGCTGCAACTGCGCCCAGCTGCATAATGTTGCACTCGTAAACATGGGAAAACGGCGCGGTGTTTTGCGCGACGAATCGACGTCGAAAAATCAAAGTCGTACTTCCGAAAACTTCCGATTGCGCAACTCATAATGGCGACCCATGTTGATGTATGGATAATGTATGATCTATATATGATCCATCCCAGTCAACTAGAAATTTTTCAGTGACATCACTGTGACGTCACAAAACAGTCACAAGAGAGTCACATGCGAGTCACACGGAAGTCACAAATCGGTCAAAATTTCCGCCCCAGCGTGACTGAAATGTGACTTTTTAGAAAATAGCTGGTTTTCCGTTTTTTTACTAATATTTATGCTTTTTGAAAACTACAGTTTTCTTCGGATGCTGAAACGTGTTAGTTTTTGGAAGGCACGTCGAAATAATGAATCATTTCTTACCCTAGCTAAATGTCAGGTTTTTCTTTAAGGCAAAACAGAAAGAGAGCAGTTACATTAGATTAAGAATATGTTGAGTAAGAATGTTATTCATTTGAATAAATCGGTTGTTTTTAGAAACATGATGCATATTATTTATCCCTTTCACTCAACAAAAATACTTATTTTAAGAAAAGCATAAATATTAGTAAAGAAAACCTGAAAAACCAGCTATTTTCTGAAAAGTCACATATCAGTCA
This sequence comes from Ceratoteleas bidentatus, assembly GCA_022817645.1. Classification (NCBI taxonomy): domain Eukaryota; kingdom Metazoa; phylum Arthropoda; class Insecta; order Hymenoptera; family Scelionidae; genus Ceratoteleas; species Ceratoteleas bidentatus. The sequence continues at coordinate 93,910 of JABFPB010000007.1, forward strand.
CGCTGAGTCGGAAACCTTGACCGATTTGTTACTCTCGTGTGACTCACTTGTAACTATCTTGTGACTGTTTTGTGATGTCACAGTGACGTCACTGAAAAATTTCTGGTTGGCTGGGTATAAACTTGTATGTCTAAAAAACCTTTATCAGTTTGTATAAATGCATATGGATTTTCAATGTAAATATATATAACAGTTTATGAGAAAAAATCAAGACTGTTTTGAATATAAATTACTAGAATTGTGTTATTCAATGTACTGGCAATCGATTGCTGAAATAAAAGACATTCGTACCCTGACTAAATTCTTAGAAAATGGCGATCGATTTTTGGTATTTTTACACAGCGACCACACGGAACCAAGCAAAAATGTCAAAATTCGAACGTCACTTTCTCAGAATTTACCTATGTTTTTTATTTCATCAATTAATTCTCCGTATTCTAATTAACATACACATTTTCATCAAACTGTTAGGTTGTAAGGTTCTGCGGATTTACTACCTTAAACAGACAAAGTTAAGGGAAACAATTTTAGTAATAAATCATACCGTTAGTATTTAATAGTCATTTATTAATTATTTGTACTAGTCAATTATACTATATAATTTGTTAGTTTGTACATATATGGCACATATATGCGGCATATATGGGACATATATGTTGGCGTATATGCGGCATATATGGCAGCATATATGGCAATATATATGGCACATATATGGCATATATATGGCATATATATGGCACATATATTTTGCCATATATTGCCATATATGAGACATATATGTGCCATATATGCTGCCATATATGTGCCATATATGTTGCCATATATGTGCCACCATATATGTGCCACCATATATGTGCCATATATGTACATATATGTGCCATATATGTACACATATGTGCCATATATGTACATATATGTGCCATATATGTACACATATGTGCCATATATGTACATATATGTGCCATACATGTACATATATGTGCCATACATGTACATATGTCTGCCATATATGGCCCACTAGCTAAAAATACCCGGCTTCGCCGGGAAATAAATAATAGCAGTAATATGAACATGCAGAATATAATCCTGACTAATATATGTAAATGGGAATATATGTAGTAATGGGAATACCTGTAGTGAAATGATATTTGGAGAAGTAAAGATAACATTTTTTGTGTACGTTATATAGTGTAAAATCTGTATTCTTTTGTATTGGATTGGATGACGATCAGATAAAGATCCGATGTCGATGGGATAGCGATCGGATAACGATCGGATAACGATCGAATGACGATGGGATAACGATCGGATAACGATCGGATGACGATCGGATAACGATCGGATAACGATTGGATAATGATCGGATAACGATCGGATAACGATCGGATAATGATCGGATAACGACTGGGTGACGATAGAATAACGATCGGATAACGATCGGGTAAGGTTCGGATGACGATCGGATAATAACCGGCTGACGATAGAATAACGATGGAATAACGATCAGATGACGATCGGATAACGATGGTATAACGATCGGAAAACGATCGGACAACGATCGAATGACGATCGGTTAACGATCGGATGACGATCGGTTAACGATTGGATGACGATCGGAAAACGATCGGACAACGATCGAATGACGATCGGATGACGATCGGATAACGATCGGATAAGGATCGGATGACGATCGGATAATAACCGGACGACGATGGGATAACGATGGAATAACGATCAGATGACGATCGGACAACGAACGGATAACGGTCGGATAACTATCGGATGACGATCCGATATACGACTGGATGACGATGGGATAATGATCGGATAACGATCGGATAACGTTCGGATAACGATCGGATAACGTTCGGATAACGATCGGATGACATTGCGATAACGATCGGATATCGATCAGATGACGATCGAATAACGATCGGGTGACGATCGGACAACTGCCCGACAACGCCCAGCCAACGGCCAGACTACAGGGAGACTACAGGCAGGCAACGGGCAGGCAACGCTAAAAAAATGGTCAAAAATGCACGAAAAATGGTCATAAATGATAAAAAAAATAGTCAAAAAATGGATGTCAGTCATTACAAAATTTGGAAAAAAATTATTTTTTATATTGACATAAAAATCCTTACTTCCTTACTAAAATATAAATGGGAATATATGTTTGTTTGTCTGTTTGTTTGTTTGTTTGTTTGTTTTTTTGTTCGAGCATCACGCTTAGACTAATACGGCTTTCAAAATACCGACATCACAGGCGGAATCCTTGAAATCTCGAGCTGGATATAGGCTATAACAAGGTGTTATGTAAATGTAAAAAATTAATTTTTTTTTCAAATTTTGTATTAACTGACAACCATTTTTTGACTATTTTTTACCTTTTTTGACCATTTTTCGATCACTTTTAGACAATTGTTGGTCATTTTTTAGCGTTGCCTGCCGGTTGCCTGCCTATAGTCTCCCCGTAGTCTGGTCGTTGTTTGGGCGTTGTCTGGCAGTTGTCCGATCATTGTCCGTTCGTTATCCGATCGTTATCCGATCGTCGTCCGATCGTTATCCTATCATTATCCGATCGTCATTCGATCGTTACCCGACCGTGATTCGATCGTTGTCCGATCGTTATCCAATCGTTATCCGATCGTTATCCGATCGTCATCCGATCGTTATCCCATCGTTATCCCATCGTCATCCAGTCGGCATCCGATCGTCATCCGGTCTTTATCCGATCGTCATCTCATCGTTATCCGATCGTTATCCGATCGTCATCCGATGGTTATCCCATCGTTACATTATCATACATTATCATCCGGTCGTTATCCGATCGTCATCCGATCGTTATCCGATCGTTATCCGACCGTTATCCGATCGTTATCCCATCGTCATCCAATAGTTATCCGATCGTCATCCCAACGTCAATCGATCGTCATCCGATCGTCATCCGATCGTTATCCGATCGTCATCCGATCGTTATCCCATCGTCATCCCATCGTCATCCGGTCGTCATTCGATCGTTATCCGACCGTGATTCTATCGTTGTCCGATCGTTATCCAATCGTTATCCGATCGTTATCCGATCGTCATCCGATCGTTATCCCATCGTTATCCCATCGTCATCCGGTCGGAATTCGATCGTCATCCGGTCGTTATCCGATCGTCATCTGATCATTATCCGATCGTTATCCAATCGTCATCCGATGGTTATCCCATCGTTATTCCATTATCATCCGGACGTTATCCGATCGTCATCTGATCGTTATTCGATCGTAATCCGGTCGTTATCCGATCGTGATCCCATCGTCATCCAATTGGTATTCGATTGTCATCCAATAGTTATCCGATCGTCATCCGATCGTCATCCGATCGTTATCCGATCGTTATCCGATGGTTATCCGGTCGTCATTCTGATAGTTATCCGATCGTTATGTTTCGATTTTTGTTCCGTTAAAGTTCGTCCAGAAATATCAGCAATTGCAAAAAATCTCATATTAGAAATAACATTAATGAAAGAGTAGATAACAGACATTTAGTGTTTGATGTATATGAATCATAGACCCGCATTATTACAATTATACTATTTTCATACTTTAATGAATATTATGCGGAAGCATGTACATATTTAAATATTAACGTTCGACTAACTGTGTGAAGCGTTAAGTCGTACTTATTAGTATGTGAAGAAAATTCTATTATTGTATGAACTTTATAGATTTTACATAAGAATACAGATTTTACTATGTAACGTATACAAAAAATTTTTTTTCTTTATCTCTCCAAATATCACATTACTAAAGTTTTTCCCATTGTTACAAATATTCCCATTTACATATATCAGTAAGGATTATATTCTGGATGTTCATATTACTGATATTATTTATTTCCCGGCGAAGCCGGGTATTTTTAGCTAGTAAAACTATAAACTAGTATTCAAACTCATGTTTCAAACTTTGAAATTCTACTAATAATTGGTTTTTGTATATTCATAAACTATACTTACAAACTATATGAAATCAATGAAAATGCAATTTCGATTTCACGTTAAAAATACCTTTGAATTACGAAACTACATATAAAAATTTATTACATCAATCATGAGGTTTTAAAATTACATTACAAATGTAAACAATAGACGAGGCAAAGCTTATAATTCCCACTTTTCTCATGGCAGTTTTCCATAAATTACAAAACTTCACATACAAAATATGAAAAATCAGTGAAGACGTAATTTCATTTTTAACCTACAAGTACGCTCTGAGTACAAAACTACACTTACAAAACATGTGAAATCAAAGAGGCAATTTTGTTTTCATCACAAATAACCCTGTATATTGTGAACCTTCCCATGTAAAAATTTTATATGGGACATATATGCCGCATATATGCCACCTATAAAAACATATATGTATTAGCAAAACATAAACCGCGTTGCCAATCGGTCAATTTTTATCAGAATTACATAATTATCATTGTCCCAAAAAAGAGAATTTTATAAAGTTTATGGCGTATATTTCAAAATATTTTTCGATAAATTAGTCAAAAAGTTATAGTAGAAAATGTGACAGAGTACAGTTTTCCCATATAAATTCCTTGCAAATTTCCAACCGTCGTGCGTCACGTGTTAAAATGGTTTTACGGCTTTGCACGTTAACAATAATTTTTTTAAATTTATTTTTCATCATATTCCGGGTTGAGACCAGCAGCTTTCCAACTTTGCCAAAATAACGACCACCCTAGTACATATATGCAGACATATATGTTAACGATAACATATATGTGGCATATATAACATATATGTACATAAATGTGACATATATGTACATATATGCGACATATGCGTTCATTTTTACCTGGGGTGTTATGCCAGGAAGAATCCGACACTTTTTTATAAAAAAACGTACATCTGACGTAAATCCTGATAATTCTAGTTTATTATAGGCGCTGGATTTTATTTTTTCCGCTTGAAAAAGTAGGAAACTTCGACGAAAATCTAGTTAAAATCTTGAATGGCGGAATTCAAGAAATTGCACATCCGATATCTCCTTACAATTCTACAAAAAGTCGCATGGTTTGCTGTAAAAATGTAGGGAACCTCCTGATAAAATCGGCTTAATTAAGGAAAAACGTGGGTTTTTCTGTTTCACTTTTCCGTCAAATTCTAGTTATTCATTAACTAGAATTTCCTGGATACTTACGCGGGCAAACAGAAGCTCTGCAGGTTTTGCATGCCGTTGATTAAATAACGTTTCAAAGTTAGTACATGTGCGGCTAACGGCGCCGAGCGTCGGCGAGCGCCGCGTGGCAGGTTGAACTCGCGTCGCAACAAGCGCGCGTGCAGGTATGTGCGGTAAAAAAAATTAAATAATTATAAAAAATATAAAATTTATGAGATAATTTTTTTATTTGAAAATAAAAAAAATAGTTATGTGACGTCAATGTGACGTCACGTAACTATTTTAGTCATGTAAGGAAATTGTGGTACAAATGTGATACACGTCTGGTACAATTTGGGTGCAATTGTGGTAAAACTGTGATGAACTTGAGGTAAAATTGTGTTGAAATTGTGGTAAAATTGTGGTCAAGCTGTGGTAAAATTGGGGTTAAAAGGATGTCATATCACATTTCTACCAGCTTGATTAAGTAATTGTGAACCGCTGGTGATAACATGTGGTGCGAGTGTGGTAAACTGGTGGGACCACTGTAGTACCACTGAAATATGTGTGGTTGTCTGGGATTGCGATTGAGTTATAAATATGAAATGTTCCCAAAAGTGTTTAATGTCTCAAAGTTCGATATGTATCAATGTGTTTTAAGGGGTTACGTCATTCTAGAAACTGAAAACGAGTGTTATGTTTAAGAATTATTTTGGGAGGGCTAGCGATGTAAATACGACACAAAATGTCACTGAATAATTGATAATATATTCAATTATGATTACAAAATTTGTTGCGAAAAAAAATCAAAATAGCATCGCTGAGCGCCATACTTTCGATGTAAGTTTTTTCGTGTTCCGGTTCGCGGCCCACACTTAACTGGACACAAATTCCATGCGATCTTAAAAAAATAGCGCCTTGAACTACATGAAAGTAGCTACAGAAGTACATACGGGATTTAAAAAATATTTTTTTAATTTTTTGTGGGATTGACAGCTATGTGAAAAAGGTTATTTTGGCCTTGCGAATTGCGTGTTAAAAGTGTGGCTATAAATCAGAAAAATCGACGGATCCAAAAACCCGTATGTACTTCGTTACATAATTCAGTTTTATTCAGTTATTTCATATCCCCATCAAAATCGATCAAAAATTGGGGATGTAAAAGTGTGTGCCAATTTGAAAGACCTATTTTGCAAGTGTGGCGCTCAGCGCCGCCATTTTGTTTGTTTTTTTTTGACAACAATTTTCGTAATAATAAATTAATATATCATCAATAATTCAGTGAAACTTTGTGTCTTATTTCCATCGCTAACCCTACCCAAAAAAATTCTTAAACATGGTATTCATTTTCACTTTATAGGGTGGCGTCCGAAGACGCAATTAGACGCCATCGTCATCAAACCAGCGGCAGGGAAGACCTACGCGGAGATCCTCAAGGACATCCGCACAAAGGTTACCCCGGGAGACGAAGTGGATATCCGTAGCATCCGGCAGACCAGAGGAGGGGCGGTGCTACTGGAACTTGGAAAGTCCACAGCTGCAGATGATCGAACGGCCTTCAGCGAGGCCCTGAAAACGGCGCTTGCAGGAGCAGGCGACGTCGCAACCAGAAGCCCTCAGGCGACTATCGAGATCCGAGATATGGACTGCGAGACTACCGCAGAGGAGGTAGAAGCTGCGTTGAGGCTGAAGCTCACAACCTATGACACAGCCGCCAAAATCGTACTGACCAAGCCCAACGCGAGAGGTCAGAGGCTGGCCATAATCAACATCCGC